>QVNW01001519.1:0-21749 GCA_014825475.1 Pseudomyrmex flavicornis
TTTGTTTAAAATACTTGTGCGACTCTTGTCTACATGATTCTCGATCTGTATGCAAAACATCAGACGATATCTAAACGCGTAATCTTATCTCTTTCAAAGAAGTTGACGAAATAACATGTGCAGATATATTTTTCTCGCGTGATTGTACTTTCAAATTGAGTTTTTATCACTGTCAAACATTGCAAAGTGCACCAGTAAAGCCGCGGTAAAAAAAACCAATTGCTCGCACAAAACGAGCTAAATTTTTCTAGAAAGAGACGCAAGGAAGTCCGTCGCGTTTCGAAAATGGAACATTCGGCGCGGATCGGGGTTAAGAGCCTTGGGTGACGCGCGCTCAACTCCCCGAAAATAAAACGTCTCTCCTCGTCGCGGAAGTTGTCCGAGAGCAGGGAGACTCTCTCTCCGTGGATCTCCGAATCCCCGCGTGGGGTGACGAACGAATGTGGAGTAGAATCGTGGTGTTACGTGCCGCTGAGTAACGGAGCGGACGCGGAATAGAGCGTATCGCGTGTCGTCTCCAGTTTCGCGCGGCGGAAGGCACCGAAACGCGGCAAGAAAAGCGGCAGTCGCGTATCGACCGGCAGACAGGTCGGTGCGCGGATCGGATTTGGCTTCTCTTCGTTCTTCGACGCGTTCGCCGAAGAATCGATGACTGAAAAGTTTCCGCTGGCTGGCACATCCGGTACCTCGAGAATCTTCGTACCGAAACGGATTGATTAGGTTAGGATTATAATGATCAGAATTGCGCGCTGAAGAGAACTCAATCGGGTTTCGCGATGCCGATTTAGCGAGAGATCGATGGAAACATCGCTCGCTCGAGAAAATTCAGCTACAGACGTCTGATGAACGTTTCATCGATCGATAGTGATTGAAGAGCTTCGTGACTCTATGAGTGTCAGTTGAAAAAACACACGAATGCGGGCCAGATCGTGCCGCTTCTCGATGGATCGCACGTGACCGGCGTAAAGTATCTCGCGAGAGATCGTCTGATGCCAAGAGAATTGGGAGAAAAAGTCTCGACTTTAGAAAGGAGCGACAGAATGTTGAAGGAGAATATGTGGCGACAAAGGAGAGTGCCCGTTCCCAAGAGGTAAGGAGATTGTCTCGTTGCGATTAACGGACGTTAAAGACGCCTAATTACGCGCGCGCCCGATTAACATCTGCTCCATTAATATTTATCCGTGCGCGCGTGAGACAGCACGAGAGATGCGTTTCGTCAAACATCACAATTAGTTAGTTTTTATAATTATATGATTAAAAAACTCTAATCACTCACACGTTTTAATACGAAAAATGTTTCTATTATTAATTTTTTTTTCACGAGATATTTATTTTTTCATCTCTCAAGTTTTGCTTAAAACTACTACTGTGTAAACATGTCTCTCTCTCTCTCTCTCTCTCTCTCTATGATTTAATTTAAGTGATTAAAACTTCAATAAAACTTACGTAATTTTTAATAAAACAATCCTTACACTATTAATTAATTTTTCACGAGAAGATACCTACTTTTGTTTTTATCTCTTATCTTCTTTTTTCAAGTTTTGTTTGGAACGACGACTGCGTGGTAAACATGATATTGTCATTTATCTTGCGTTAATACGAGTCGATAATTGCAAATTCTCCCTTGCGAGTGAATGATGAACTATCGTGACGTTTGCAAAAATAACGCGAGCTTCATTTGTGTTTCTCGGCTTTGAGCTCGTCGTCTCGTCTCTTCGCGCGATGATGAATTTTGCACGGTCCGAATCGAGAAAACCGCGCGATAATGAATCTCTTCGCTTATATATCGTCTATAAATAAAAGTTAGATGAAGGAGACCTGTTGCGTAAACGAGACGAGCGAAGAGAGGCAGCGCTTTTCGATTGTTTATTGCCATAAAACGGATTAGTAAGAGTAACTCTTGAAACGAGCGTCCCAGAACCGCATCATTATCGGCCACTCTCTTCGCCATGCGGAATCCCGTCGCACTTCCGACTTCTCTTCGACCGACACGATATCGAGTACCTACGTACACGTTGCGCGCGTTCTCGTCGAGCCGGGTACATTGCAATTAACAGCGACTACGATAATGCGTCGTTAAGTGGCCGTCTCGGAGTGAATATTTTCCATTACGTAGAAACAGCTTCTCTCTTGTATTATCAAGCACGCCGTGTTGTGCTCAAGCATAAAATCTGATTTAATAAAGTACAGGATTCGCGCGCGCGCAGGGAGAGGATAGACTCGCGTAGAGCGCGGCCGAGTATAAAAAAAAAAAAATACTCCGTTTATAACACGGGTCGAACATGCGTGCGCGCGCGCGCACGCACACGGCGTGCATGTAACTTCTTATCTTGTAGTTAATATTAAGAGAACACGAACGCATTTTTCAACCCCGTCAACAAATCCGCCGCGTCGAAAAAGTCCTAAAAGTGTTGCGTGTACACGCACACAGTCGGGGGTTGAGAACAGCTCGATCGATGTGTATGTACACACACACACACACACACACACACATATTTATATTACGACAAATGCGGCTAGGAAACTCGTCTAACTGGATTGAGATATGCGCTCCGCAAATTAACAATTTCAAAGTGCTGTGTAAAACGATTCGCCGGAGGTTTAAACACACATGTAACTGTTTTTCTCGTTAGAGAGAGAGAAAAAAAGAGACCTCAGGAAATTTCGAAATGTTGAAAACTTAATCTCGCGCACATTGTGTAACTTCGTCGCTTCGTACGTATTTACAAAGAAAAATGAGAAGCTCTTCGAGAAAGAGAGAGAGAGAGAAAGAGAGAGATGAGAGAGGTGTGTATATCTCGCGAGTAGGCTGCAATAATTTATCATATATGCACGCTCGTTAAAGTCAATTGTGGTCGTTGCATCGCAACGAGCTATTGTCGACGGTGCATTGACCGCGATCAAAAGTTGCATCGCAATTTCAGCAAGAATCCCTCCCTCACGTAGGGAGGAGGACGTTGTTGTTGCCTCATGTAAACGTTACCACGATCCATTATGAAAGATTAAAAGAAATCGCAGTATCATCCTTCCTCCCGTAATCGCGAACATTTTGCATGATACTTACGTATCGGTACGTAGGATCGAACAACCATGAGAAAAAAAATACCGCGTTCGAGGAATTTTATTATGAAAGTAACAGTACAATCGAGGGATTTTTTTTTTTTGCATGTGTGCGGAATTGCGCACAGAGAGAACGTCTGCGCGCGAGACTATATGTCTCGTTTCCTCTTTCTCACGGATGTGAATGTCCGCGTGCGGAAATAAAAAGAAAAAAATTACACAAATAATATAACGTAACAAAATTAACGCAATGTAAAAAAATTAACGTAATCAATCCACAAACATTGTTCGCGTGTAAGTAAAACAAACAAATAAATTTCCAACTTTAAATTTCTCATCGCGTTTCCCATTTTATCGGGACGTCGTTGCGGAATTCTCCGCAGGCTCGGTCTCTCTCGATCGGCCAGGCCGCGATTAAATGAATTAGGCCGCAAGTGTATTACATATCAGACGGTCTGACCCGCAGACCTCGTTAACGAGCGGCGCGTTCCTCGTGCGATCGGATAAGCAATTCCTGTAGAATGTTCGCGATATTCGCTCACATTTTGCCCATTTCAACGCGATAGTATGCGGCCCGCATGCGGGACAATTGGATTTCCAGCGATCCGCATCCGCCGCATTATGTACACACGCGATAGTCGATTGTGTCTATACGTACATACATACGATGCCCCTTTTGTGTACTGTGCCCCGTTACGGTATATACAAACGCGTTCCTAAGAGCTTACGGTTTCCTTCTCTTCGCGTGTCGTTGACACTGCGTCCGCCGCAGAACGATACCGTTCGTTTCTCGCTTTTCTCTCGCGCGGAGATCCGCTTGCGTTTCGCCGTCAAGTCCGGAAGAGCTTGCGACGGAAATGCCGTGTACGAAACGTCCTTGCGCATTCCGCGAGGAAACCTGCGGCGAACACATGTGTTCCGCGACGGATTGGAAAAGAAGATCTTGACGAACGCTATCAGTCTCGCCGAATATCAATTGAAATTTTTCGAAATTTTTAATTTGTAAATTTATAATTAAAGAAATTAAATTAAAATTTGCACAGCGTTTGACAATTTTTATATCGCGCAGTGAATATTTCAAGTTGTGCATTCTCAAGTTGAACGTTCATTTCCCGACAAACCACCTGATTCCCACGTGATAATGACGAAGCCAAGAGACCGGCGGCGTTCGGTGACAATGCAGTCATCTCTCGTGCTGCGGTTAATTCGTTGAATTGTGCGATCATGACGGGAAATGCAAGAATAGCTGAACGCTATATAAAGCGTGCGGATCACGTTTCGAAGAAACGGTGTGTATAAATCTGTCATGTAAAATGCAATTACATTTATATTTAAAAATAATTCTCTAAAGGTTTTTTGCTCTTTTATTTATTTTTTTATTTTTTTACTGTACGTTGAAGAAGTAATTTGGCGATTAATTCGCACTCAATTGAAAACGTGTAATTTTGCGTCGTTATTTCTCAGAAAAATCAAGAATATTAGTATATGCCTCGCGTGCTCACACGACGGTGAAGCAATCAAAATTGTTGATATTCAATTAGTTCTCTCGTCTAACTCTCAATATATTTGAAGTAAGAACGTTAATTTCGCATTGACGGTAATAAGGACGTGCGCGCGCACAGCTGCAACCGCGACACAAATAGTTGCGGTACATCGAATCGTGAAATCGGCCGAAGGTGCATCATATAAGGCGATTACATGGAGCGTGTACGCGGGGCTCTTAACGCGGTCATGCGAATTTACGTGAATTGCGTTACCTAATCTCGTCGGCGTGTAATATCAGTAGATTACAAACGCGCCGCTCGTAGCGCGATCCGCGACGGATCACAATAGAAAGTGCGACAATTAACACTGATTTTACTACAACGCGCTCTTTTCAAGTTTCTTCGAGTTCTTACTGTTACTTCCGCCGCGATTTAATTGCAAGCTGACAATTGATGCGAGAAGAAGTCGAAGTCGGCTCTCTTCTCTTCTTCTTCTTCTTCGTCTTCTTCTTTTTCTTCATTTTACGGCACTGGGAAAACTTTTAGCACAATAACAGATTCTTTCCAATTTACCGTGCAACTTGTGTAGCGTTATTTTAGCGTAATTGCTACGGATGAAACAATTGTGATGAAAACTTTATTACTGATGAATAATTCTTTCATTTTCAGGACGATCGAGCTGATCGCTCTGGTGGCGATCTCTTCGACGCTCTTTCTCTTTCTTCACACGAGGGACTTGCATTCGCGTTTGAAAAAGATGGAAGTGCGTCTTCAACCGGGGGAGGACGAAGCGCTTTCGGCGAATCAACTCTCTTTCGGTAATATTCGAATCTCACGCAACACACTAGGAACGAACAACATCGAACATAATCCTATATTCGTATTTGCAGTAAGATTCGAGGTCGAATAGACGGCGAGATCGATGGTCGTTATTGTCAAATTTTCGAAACAAATAGAAAGTAAAGAAAAGTAGAAAGTCAAGAAATATCGGGAGCTAATTTCTACCTTAATTACTATAGTCGTTAAATGTTGACACTTGTCTAAGACCGGTGTTCACAGTCGGATCCTACATTTATGGTCGTCTATCTCGAGATGCTTTGAGACCAAAACGGAGCGTATCGGAGGTAAATTCCGCGACGATCTCAAGATACAAGACCGAGCCGTGAATACCGGTCTAAAATGATCCGAACAGGAACTTAAAGGAAAGTTAAAGGAAACTGAAACGTAAACAGTAGGTACATACATACTTTTCTTCTCTCTCGAGGGCGTGTTTAATTTCCCGGTTGAGGAAGGTCAAGGTGTGAGAGAGTGAATAGGAATCGCGCGCGCAGGTAGCACTTCGGAAGAGAAGTTGCTTTTGTGCATTTCGCGCGCGCATGCGGATCATCTATTCATTGTTAATGAATCGGGAGAGATTCTGTGTCTTCCGCAAGAAGTTCAGATAAAATATTTCTGACATTTGCGCATGAAAAAGCTAATTTATTTATCGGAGGTTGTGCGTAACTTGGTGTCACAAAGAAAGCGTCTTTGCTCGCTGATGATTCTTATCTCTTTTCCGACTCGCTTGTGTCCGCGCATGTAAATGCGGGCGCATCAAGACGGAAAGAAAGAAAGAGAGAGAGATCTCTATCACGCTCCGAGTGGTGGTTACCATTTCACATTCATTTCGCGAGAGATTCGCAACGGTAATACGAGAGCTTCGTTTATTCGCCATCGCACGCGTAATTATTCGTGCGTGGTTACATCGTTCGCTTTACACGCGGTAATAATCCGCGCGCGTACGTCTTTCCTTACCGCGCGTCTGTACATCCGGTGTAAATTTAATTATATTTAAAGCGACGCGTTGCCTCGAGACGCAAATACGAGTCGTGTTTTGTTATCTCGCGCGAGATCGAAAGTACAACTTTGTCATTGAAAAAAAAAAAAAAAAAAAAAAAAAAAAAAAGAAAGCAATACAACACGCGCGTTGCTTATTGTGGCTTTTACTCTTCTGCAAAGTGTATCCTTTTTTAAAAACGTATTACGAACGTGTTTAACTTACAATTATCAAAATAGACGCTTGCATTACTTTCTAATGGACATCTACGTTTGTGACGTGATTGAAAGAGTAAACGTCAGTTTCTCATTCTTATGTTAAGCGAAAGTTATGCGAGACCACGCGCGTATTCGCGCATATTCGAAAGTGGTGATATAAATCATTTCTACGAAGGGAAGAGGCTCTCCGATAAAAAGAGATCGTCTCGATCGTTCGTGGGAAAGGCATAATTGCGAAAACTCGACACGCTCGAATTATCCAATTTGCCGAGAAAAAAGAGAGACCTCTGAGGTCCGCAAAAACGCCGTGCACAAATCTAATTGGAACGTGAACTACCTCTCACCTACATTTCAACAATATGTGCAAACACATTTTTTTTGTATTTCTTATATCAATAAAATTATCTCACGTATCTTACTTTTATTTATCATATAAATAAAACGTGCGAACATCATGAGATAAGATACTTGACACGAGTACCTTATCTCACGGAAATATAAACAACTTAGGAAGAAAAGGAGACAACTCGTCTCCTTTCGAACGTTTCTTTCATCACGCGAAGACACCGCATCACAATAACCTGTTCTATTTTGTTTTACAAACCTGTGCATCCGCGCGCGAATACACGCGAGAGAGCTTCCCGTTCACACCAGAAGGAAGAAGCGGCGAAGAAATAAAGGATGTGGTTCTCCCGGAGGCGGAATCGACTCCGAGAGCGTAGTCGACAGTGGATACGCGCATCAAAGGGAGGTGAAAGGAAAAACTTTGGCGAGCGTGAGCTGAAATAAATCACAAACGCGCGCGTTAAAAGGAGAAATGGATTAATCGTTCGCGAGGAAATAAATAGCGATGTGAATGGAAATGAAAGTTCAATCGCTCACATCGTATCATTCAACCGGGAGAGAAGGGAATGACGATTCTTCTTCCAATCGAGAAATTCGCTCAGTCGGAATAAAAAAAAAAAAAAAGGACTGATAACACGCGCTGTGAATAGGATCACGTCTCCTCGCGCGCGAAACGCAACTGTTCGCCTCGAATAATAAATCGCAACCACATTTGATTCGTAAGAAACGCGGCGTATTTTGTATTAACAGTGATCGCGTTATAACGGAAAGTTTTTACGTGCATATTCCGGACAATAGGAGAAATATGCGAAACGTAACAGAACAGCTGATTTGGGAGAGAGTTGCCAAGTTCTCGGTCTCTCAAGAATTTATATAAAACTACTGAAATTTAATTTTTAAACAATCGATTTCGAGAGCGTTTTGAAACATAAAAACGAACAAAACAAAGGTATAAGGAAATTTTGTGTCTTTTTTTTTAAAGAAAAACGAAAGGATCATTACGGTAATTGTAACGAGCAGATCACAGTCGGCGGTCAAGGAAAAACAGAAGAGAGAGGAGAGCTTCTCTCCGTGAGACTCGCGAGAAATCTTCTCTCACGAAGTGGATTAACGAGAGATGCCTTCCGCTTCTTTGCGGGGATGCAACGTTCGCACCTACGTACGTGCGCTTCGGCTCGATGTTATCGTTTTGCGCAACACTCGTAATACGTTCGTGAGGAATGCGCAATGTCTAGACTCCTCGCGCGCTAGATCGAGAGATGGAGAATGATCTATGAAGAACGTACGTTCTTCTATGAAAACGATCTCGGCAGTTTGTTTTTGGAGAAACGACAAATGCGAAACGACGTAATCGCACATAATTAATCAATTAATTATCGAAGCGCGTAATCTCTGATGTATTTTTTTGCAATTCGCGATTTAAAAAAATTACAACTTAGAAGAATTTGCGTAAAATAATTTTGACGTAAAAAATATAAATTTCATATAAATCGCAACTTTTAATACGTGTGTTATTATTGATTTACATTCATCGCGCAACTGTTCCCGCGAACTGATCTCCCTTCTTTGTGCAGTCTCGCCGCGTTCGAAAAACAGAATTTTCGTGCGCAATGCAGATCTCGCTTCCTTCGTCTTACTCACGCCTGATTTTAATATAATCGTCAGAACGATTCAGCGCGCGCAATAAACTTGCGCGAGAAGTTCGCATCGAACGTGCGAATTATTTTAAAACGCGGTCGGCAGAGTTTACATTCGACCTCTATTGAAGTCGCGGTCTCAGGTTTAGCTTAAGACGCTAAAATAACAATGCGGGTGAAAGTAAAGTATCTTTTATATATATATATATATATATATATATATGAAATATAAAGAGCCGCCGTACACCTGTTGAAAGTGGAATATTCGCGCAGCTTCTTCAGGTCTGCGGATTATCTCGAAAGTAACGGTTCACATATTGTATATAATCGCTTCATGTAAGACATACAAGACCATCTCTCATGGATCAAAAAAATCGCGCGAAAAGAAGAGTAATTGCACGACGCTTTCATGTTCATTTCTCGACTTGACAGTCACTTAGTCATGTCAATCTATTGTGTGTAGTATAAAATTCTAATTATACGCGACACTAATCCCGTGAGGAAATTAATGTTCTTTTACAAAATACACATTATATCGCAGAATCAACGAGCCAAGCATATCTTTAATTTCGCGATGTTGTTAATGTTATCGCGAAGAATGAGAGGAAGTCTCTTTCCTCTTTTCCTCCCCCTGTGCAAGGTTACAGAAAATTAAACGCAAACGACGCTCGCCTTTGTTCGTCGCGCGTACTTTCTTTTTGACTTGTTGTCCATTGTCCCGGTCACAATTGGTCGATCGGTTTAAGACTAGGAAGCGATTCCCTTGCATTGTCGCGCGATATACAACGGTAGATATGATGGTAATAAAGACGAGCATACATAATGATAATAATAACAAATCAGTAATTACTGAAAACGATCTTTTTTTTACGTATCCTCGCATATCGAATGTTATCCTAAAGAAAGGAGCGATGCGAGCACAGTGTCCGTCTAACCCAGATCGAGGAATTTCCTCGTTGAAACGCATCAACGAGCTGGATCATGTTGCACGTGCATATAATATCGCGTCCGAAGAAGATCGGTGCACCGTGACGTGCTAAATATTATCCAAGTCTCTCTTCCAGAGATCGAGAGAAAGAAAGAAGGACAGAGAGAGAGAGAGAGAGAGAGAGAAAGATGTATCGCATGCGTGCTCTTCTCCGTGCCAGATCTCGTTGAAACGACGATAACTATCTTCCTTCTGTGGATACACACACTGGAATATCAAATAGTTAAGATAAATTGTTTCGCTCTGTGTACACGTACTTGAAAGATTACTCGCGATTTAACCCCGCTGCCGTATGCAGCGAGTAGCAAACCTATAATGGATGGTGTTACATGATAATGAGTCTGTGCAGGTAAAGAAAAAAGGAAAACGCGCGCGTTTCTGTTATTATATTATTACACCATTTTCCTTACGTGAAAAGCGGCATCGAACGATCGCAATCAAACAATCGTGTCTATGTTATAATTAACGCATTATGGAAATTGCATACAACATATATATATGTAGTCGTCTGTACCGCCTTCGATTTCACTTAATGGGATATTGTTGATTTTATTAAGCGCGTCGTGCGCTTCTTGCCGCGGTAAAGCGTTATTTGCGCGAACAGAAAAAAATAAACGGAATTGCGATTCGCCGTTTAATTGGACGCGAACGACGATATTTTGCGGGATAAAGCTCTAGCGAGAGAGAAGCTCTCGGTCATTAAAAGAGACAATCAATAACCGCCGAAAGACGAAGTTTAACTTTCTAAAGACGTCTTATCGTAAATTACAATCTACAGGAAATATATTTTTAAAAATGAAATGCGAAATATCCGAGATTGAATTATTTTACGATTAGTTTATTTTGCGACTGTGTGCACTTGGGAAATGTTCAATGGTCGGCGATATCGTATTTCGAATTCATAAACTGATTCTGTATAAGTGAAAGTCGACCTTTCGTTTTCGTTATTATACTGACCGTGTGATGTTCGTTCCCCGCGAATAAAGAAAAAAAAAGAGATGAGCTCTTGCTCACACTCAACTGTTATGCATCGCATATCTACACGTGTACGACGTGCGCGTAATTAGCGTCTGACACATTAACGCGAAATTAAATTCACCGTGTGTTACATCCGATACATGCGAATCGGATTAATTTATATTTGATTTAATATTTGACACAATTAATTAATAATTATCTAAATTATGAATACTCAATAGTATTAATACAGTATTAATAATTATACAGAGTATTAATAATTATCTAAATTATCTAAATTATGAATACTGTATAGTATTAATATTTTTTTATATCTAAATTTTATATCTAAATTGAGATTCTTTTCAATTACTCGTGTTGCAATGTAAAAATTAATCGAATTCAGAGAGACAGCAGATAAAAACGTATTCGCTATTCAAGCGCCGGTTCCCAGGTGAAGCTTAGCGTTTGCATTTTTGTCGCGATTGCAACTTTTACGGACATACAAATTGCTCGGATTCTTCGAAACTGGAAGAACTTCACGGTTTTTCGCCGGTGATTCTGACCGTCATAAAAGTAATTCGACGGAATCGTTTATCCCAGGATCTGGGCTCTGTTTGTATATATATATATATTCTTCACGGTTAAGGTCGATTACCGGCAGAATCTTGTAGACGCTTCTCTTCGACCACGAACGAAGGGGAGGGTATGTCACGATCGCTCGTTACCGTGAACGCTCTGGAAATTGAAGTTTCTTTACCTCGCCACGGATAATTCCATGTTGAATTCAAAAGAGGAAGTTCTCTCTTTGTTCACTTCTCCTTTTTTTTTGAAACTGAAATCCGCGCGCGCAACTCTTGCGCCCGACTTATGTGATCATTTCTCTTGGAAAGTTAAAATTGAACGCCCGCAAAAATTTCTTCGAAGAATTACACAACGAGAAAGACCGGCTATAGTTTCTTCTCAAAACGTGTCTGCGAATGCTCGACAAAAGCAAGAGCGCAATTAAGATTGACAGTTTTTTACATCAATCGCGAATAAAAGATCGCACGCGAAGCAACTTATATTTTTTTTTTGTTAAAACGTTTGTTCCTTCGAAACGTATATGCAGCTCACGCGCTTTCTTTTGCTGCCGCAATCGGGAAGGAACTTTTCGAGAGAAGTCCCGATTGTGACCCACATTCGCTATTCTCATATTATTTCGTGCGCTTCTCGGGAAAGTAGTCGAGTGGCTCTCCTTTCGAATTTCTCGCGTGAGACACTCCTTGAACATGCAACGCCTTTCTTCCTCCCGTGTCCAGAAGTCAAACAGCTTCTCGCAATTGTTGACCGTACAAACAAGGAATTTACCGAATGACGTTACGTCGAAAGTGTATAATACACCTTAGTGGTGACAACTGCGCGCCATTAGCATCAGCTCGGTTGTTCGTTTTGATAATGCACAAAGTGCGTCTATTAGTTGAAGTAGTAATTGAGACTTTCACTGATAGATTCCGTCGTTTTTCAGCCACAATTTGCCGCGAAGTTATTATTTATACGCCACTTCATTCGCTCACCCGGTGAACTTGAGATTAGTATCAGAAACTCTCTCAGCGAAAAGAGTTAATTATCATTCGGTCGTACAAACGCGCGCAAGTCGAGAAGAAGATTGGGAATTTATATTTTCATGATCTCAATTTCCTGAATTATATTGGCAGTAAGAAAATTGCGCGCGGTCGATCACTGTCACGCTCAATCAACATTTGCTCGTCGTTTTTTGCGTATATTCTCACGGTGTATTCCGACCTCAATCGACAAACGGAATTATACTTTCCGATTTTTTTTTCTCAATTGTTTATCAAATTATTCTTCGCAAAAACGTCTGTATGTGCGTGTAGGCGCGCATTGATTCGTAATTCGAAAGAAAGGCGGAAATCTGACCGCGCACGTCTCAGCCCTACTTTTGACAAAGATGAAAGTTACCAGCGGCCGTCTTCTTTGGAGGCGTCACGAACAATTAGACCGCAAGATCGCCCAAGAGCAGCGAGCGCGTTGCAAGCGCGTCGGATGTTCCATCTTTCGCGGCTTTCTCAAGCTTCTGAATTCAACTGATCCCGAAAATGGGAATAAAAGGTCGTCAGTCCGGTTTGACGGATCATACGCGTTCCCCGCGTCTGTCGACATCGTCGTGACATCCTTTCTTTTTCTTCTCCTCGCCGATGCACTCACGACATCTCGGCCACGAAGAAAAGAGAGCGTCGCGCACGAGTTTCTCTAATTCGATTATAGATCGAATGTTATTTCCGGAAAATAATATGTTTCATAATCGGGCGGTCTTTCATTAGAAAAAAAAAAACTTGATCACATACGTATACAATACAGTTGTTCTTTATCTAAATTTATTCGGTCCCGAAATAACTTCGATAAGGAAAATTCCGCAAACAGTTGCGATCGAAGTTACTTTTGAACGAAGTCGGCGTAACAAAGACTTCGTGCGTGAACTTTTAACGTAATTAATTTTTCTCAATGTAAAATGTACACACGTAAAAATTAAATACATAATTTAATTATATTTTTTAATATAACAAACGTGTGTGCAAGTATATTAAAAAAGTAACAGGACCTCGTACTCTCGTAAACATTTACTCGTGGCGATTAAAAAAAATTAGAGTCCCAAAAAGGCAAAAACCAACTTGTACACAGATGCGAAATAAGACACTATCGTGCGCTCGATGAGCGCGGTGTTAAATTACGAGGAAATTAGGTTGTTCCAGTGCGTAGGTGCAAAATTAGAATGTGGAAAGAATAGCACGCGCGTGAAAGGTAAAGAGAGTCTGAACTTGAGCCGATATCACTTTTCCGCGTGCGAGCGTGATGTTTCACACAACGTACTGTTAACAAACCAAAAACATAATTAACGCGATCTGAGCGTGTTCGATGTTCGACGCTTTCTATAGCGTGTTCCGCATTAGCTTTCTCGTCCGCAAATACGCTATAAGTGAAAAAACATTGTTAACAATCACGTCTCACACTGTTTTAAAGGAAGCCGAGTTTCGAGTTGTAAACACGAAATGATCTCATCTTCTTATATCCTGTTTCCGAGATCGTCTCGGATTTTATCGCGGCGCTTTTACGACGTAATAAAATCGACTTTGTGTGCGAATATGTACGGTCGACAATTAGCGGAGCAAGCTTAGGAAATTGTCATATTTTTTAAGTTATTTATACATTTATGCACTCAGAAAAAATATCGCGATGTCAATGTATTTGGTTCGCAGTCAATTGTTATTTGAAGTATTTGGTTTTTTAATTCAATTCTACAAGAGTTAAAATAACGAAATGTCCCGAGGAGGAAAAATCTTTCATGTACATAAATTTTGCGCGAGATTGTCTCAATCTCATATACAAATTATTTTTAATCAGATATCAAATTTGTCCACACATGCACTTTTTTCTTTTGAATTAACGAAATATGTTTGATTAAAACCTGATTTTTATTAATTTTTTACCACGTTGCAATTAATTGACTCAAAACTTTCTTGATTCGCCAATATTTTTTTTCCAATGTATGAGATATCGGGCGCTATATGACGGACTACTAAAGCATATGTGATGGAACAATATAAGAGCGAGGCGCACGAATAAGAGAACTCCGCGTTCTCGTTCACCAACGGGCAAAGATCAACGATCGGGAGATGCAACGGAGTGCTTTTTTGCCGCGTGACTGTAGCTACATCTTAAGCCGTGAATGACGTGAATAAAGGCCTCCTACGCCTACGCCGGCCGTGGCCGCCGGCGAGCGTGCGGTTCCGGTTGTGCGCGGCGTCTTATCCGTCCATTAAACCCGCATCTGTATCGGTCACGAATACTCACCGCCGATCACAACACGCAGTCGCTATCTCGCGCACGGTCAAGGGTGCGTGCAACGGGCAACGATAATTATCGGCCGTAATTATACGCCGTCCAACAGTTTTCAATTTGCGCGATGTGCGTTACGATCGATGGAGCGTGTCCACTGCCCACTCGTGAGAGAAAATCCCGCGCGTCGATCGGACGCCGCGGGGTAAAAATCGGGTGGAACTCTGACGCTTCATCAAACCGACACGTTTCTTTCTTTTCTTTCTCTCTCTCTTTCTCTCTCTCTCTCTCTCTCTCACATACTTTCGCGGATATCTTTTCCGCAAATTTTGTTTAAAAACTGTTTCGGAAGTTTATGTTTTATATAATTAATTAAATTTTATAATACGTCATCATTTTAGTTTACCAACTGACAAAGGTTAGACTTTATAACTGAAACTCTGGACTTAATTGTGTTTGCGTATCATTTATTGCACACTGGAAAATAATTGTATTTGTGCCAAGAGTTAGTTATTAAATTGTTACATAAATGCGCTGTAAATTCGAATCGTTTTTTTAATTTGATATCGACGTCTCTCTCTCTCTCTCTCTCTCTCTCTCTTGTATTATCTTCGTAAACGCGAAGGAGAAATGTTACAAGATACGCGGAACGTGAAGAGCGCAGGATGAGCTGGTAATATCTCAACGCAGCCATCAGTTACAATAGCGCGATTTGCGATTATGATAACAAAGCTAACAGATTAATACCAAAGTTACTAATGATTGTTTGCGCCCACACGAGGCGAGTTTCCACATATGGAAGTTGACTTGTTGTAAGTATAAGCGGAGGAAACAACACACAATGCCAATGGAACCCGTTATTGCACGGTTCGCTATATCGCGAACCAATCTTGTGCATAACTCATCGGCTTTTATGCGCGCGAGTCTCATCGCGCGAAGCAGCTGCGCCGCGCGTCAATCGGAAGTCTGCGCACGGGAGAATTGTTCCGTTTAAACTCTGTTACGATAAAGCCGGGCTCGCAGCAGGCTGACAAAGCTGAGAAAGCGAGAGAAGAGAGAGAGAGAGAGAGAGAGAGAGAGAGAGAGAGATGCGCTGCGCTCGAATAATCGGACTTTGCGTTCGTTGCTCCTCTTCTGTTGCGTGTGAGGTCACACAAGAAGTTCCACGCCTGCGGCGCATTGTCAGTCCGATCGCGAACTGACCGCATCTACTCGCGCAGACAGACTTCTTGCGCGTTTATCTCTCGTACGATCTCCGCATCTCGTCGCATTCTCCGCGCAAAAAACAACGCGCGAGTTGATGGTGACCGAAATTAACGAAAACGATTCCCGCGCAATTCGTGATTTTTGCTTCGCGCTCTGTAATTCACAAAATCGAATCGAGCAAATCAATTGCGCTGAATGCGATCAATCGCGGTTAACGTCGTTAAAAGATAATTTAAAGGTCTTACGCGGTGCTCTTTCGGCGTTCGAACGATACACCGGCGATCGATTTCCGAAGGCGAGCATTTCACGCAAATGAATTTCCGATCACGCGGAAGAGAATCGGATTATAGTCGATCGGAGACAAAGTATACCGAAGTATGTCTGGTGGCTTCGTGTATGAGACGAGATCTCATTTCTGCAGCTGGCTGCGTAGCTGCAGAAACGTGAAGAAGGAGAGAGGAAGATGTGCATCGCCCGTAGCGCGCTGTACCGTATTTCTTCCTCTTCTCCCGCGTTCGTTCTGCGCGCGAGAGATGCTCTCGAGCATCATCTCGACGAGGAGCGGCAACTTTCTAGAGATGACCAGCGGTCGCCTACGGGGACCTCGATTCCGGTCTCTCTCTCTCTCCGCACACAGATCGTTGATCTTGGCCGAGTTTCACATCGACCTCTTAATCACGGCGCGATCGTTACCGATCCGTGACGAGGTCTCGTTATTCTCATATTGCTTGCACAGCGAAATGATCGAATCGATGTGTGCGTGTGTCCTAGGAAAACTGGCGCGGAGATTCTAATAAATCTTATCATATTTATATACGCGCGCGAGAGAGCGACAAGTTTGCAAATTTGTAAATTTCACTGCGTTCGAACATGCGTTCGTCGATATGCCTTTCGTGCCGATCCGCTAAAAATTCCCGTCGTTACGCACGACAATTTCCTCGGCCGTGACGGCCCATCGGCGGGAATACCGACGTTTCTGCTGACTCGCGCGACGAGAGTCGTTTATCAAATGTTAAACGAAGTTCGCGTCGTCTCTTCTCTTCCGGCGCGGCTGATTTTTCCGAATGACATGACACAAATTCGTCGCGATTTTCACCGCGAGAGAAAGAAAGGAGAGAACAAAAATGCGCGCGGACCCAAATCGGCCAGCCAATGCGGTCTTGCGCGCGCGCGGAACAAACACGGAAGGTGTGTTTCCGACACAAATTTCACTCTGTTGTATCATTTCATAGATGTAGTATAACTTCTCTCTCGAGTAATTAATTCTCGCTTTGATTTTCAACTTAATCGTCTGTTGTGTCAACATCGTTATTATTGAGGAACATAATCTGTATGTTTTCAGAAGGTGTTCAAGTGGATTCTAATCCAAGCGGAATCGTCCATTACTCAAACAACGTACAACGTACCATTACGGGAAAGGTAATTAACGGTCTCGTTTATTTCATACGGCGAAAAATCGCTTAATAACATAGTCTTTAATTTCTAACAATTACGCGTTCGCAACGTAAGCTTGCGAGTCGGAGAGAAATATCAATGTGTGTGCGTGTGTATATGTTTTGGTTTAATAATTATTACTCGGAGTAAATTACGAGAAGAAGAATATACGAAGAAGATGCGGTATATTTTCTTCTCATTTTGACGTTTCGCTTGTGTGTTTGCGCGTATAATCAAACCGAGATGAGATCGAAACTGATACGAGACGCATTACACCACACACACGCGCGCGCGCGGCGTATCACTCGACGATGACCTTCTTCGAGATCCAGTCGCACGCACACACACACACACGCGCGCGCGTGTGCACAATACCGCGTGAACCGGTTAAATCCGTTCGGGAAATCTGACCTGCTTGAAACTATTCGTCGGTTTGTGGCGTGTGTGCCACAAAAATTAAGCGAGTCGGGCGGAGATAAAGAAACAATAGAAGAAAAAAAAGAGAGAGAAACACGCCGCGCATTGTGCGCGAAGAAACGCAACCATGAAAGAAGGTTAATCCTCGCAAATTACACATTTTGCTCGCTTGATTTTATTCGAGAGCGTGAATCTTCGCGAAAGAAAAAAGCCCGTGGCAATTCACCGGCAAAATATACCGGGCGTTAACGAGCGCGTACACGTGATATTACGTTAAAAACGCGCGTAGTCGCGTTTATCTTCGCGCGAGGCGGAAAATACAACGCACTTATCCTATCTATACGCATGATGTGTGCGCGTTCCAGTTTTGCTCATACATATGTAACGCCAAATTTTTGCGGCGCGCGCGATGCAAACACGCCGATCGGATAAATTAGCATGCGGCACCGCGGCGCGTTCCGGGAGGAAACAAAAAAAAAAAGACACGCTCTAGACACGCCGATTGATGCGTCGAATGGCAAAAATACACACACGGAAAACGATGTGTAGTACGCGATGCGAAGGAAGAGAACGGGTTACTTATTACCCGCGCTGCTGGGTATCGCGGCAATTGGCGCGACGACGACGCGACGGCTCTACTACATAGCTGCTCTTCGGTTCTTCGGTATAGTAGTTGCACTTGCACTTACATTAAGCCTCATACCCTCGTTCACCTTATGCCGAAGAATGACTTGCTAATAACACGAATCGTTATCTAACGAGAGGGAATCGGACGTTCCGCGCTCGAACAATATGTTCTCCTCTTATATGCGCGCGGGAAACGAAGAAGCCAACCGATAATAACAGGTCACGCGTCCGAAAATGAGCGGGTAAAGTACGTCCGTAAATTGCACTCCCGTATCCGCGGCACATTCCGCGCGTCATTCTGATTCGCGGATGTTGTGTTGTTTCCTTCGGCGAGCGCGCTCGATTATTTTGACATTTTAGCTCGCGAAGAACGTAAAGGAAAAAATTACGTAAATATTGAAAGGCCGTATTCCGGAATCCGTAAAATTTATAAAATACTTTTCGATAATAACAGTACAAATAGATATACCGATGACAGTTTTAAAATATATATTTATTTTAATAAATAAAATAAATTTATTAAAATATATTTATTTTTCGATTGTTAAAATTATCTTAAAATAATAATAATTCTATATATGTATATGATAATTATTGTTTTACTTATTAAACTTTTTTTAGCACGAAGAACAGGAGGAACTCGACATCGACGCCCTCAACAACACGAAGAGAACCGACCGGGAAGTTCTCTTCTTCAATCGCGTACCGAAAGTCGGCTCGCAGACCTTCATGGAGCTGCTAAGGAGGTTGTCGATAAGAAACGCGTTTTCGTTCAACAGAGATCGTGTGCAGCGAGTCGAGACGATACGTCTCGCGCCGATCGAACAGGTAACGACTCCCGAGCGACTCTCGAGCAAGAAAGCTTTGCACAATTATCATCAATCACACGCGATAGCAGCTCGCGTAATAATTACTTGTTTAATTTACAATCCTGCTACTGAGCCAGCCTTACGAAGCGATGGAAAAATGCGACGACGTCATTGACAGGATCAAATAATTCATGCGCTCATTCACGGTTATACCTTCTGGTTTTCTTAGCCGGATAAAATTACGGGTGAAAGAATTTAATAGCGCGTATTGTGAACGAACTGAAGAATATCGACTTTGTGCTTTTTTTTTCCAGCTCCAGCTTGCGAGGATGGTCAGCAGTTATTCGGAGCCGTCTGTCTACGTCAAGCACGTCTGCTTCACTAACTTCACAGAGTGAGTGCCACGCAAAATTAGCCTTCGCAATTTGAATGATTGCCTACCGCCATTTTCTACTTTCTTGTGTGTGTCTCGGGTCGCCGTAGATTCCATCTGCCGGAGCCAATTTACCTCAACATAGTCCGTGACCCTGTGGAAAGAGTCATATCATGGTATTATTACGTAAGAGCGCCGTGGTACTACGTGGAGAGGAAGCAGATCTTCCCAGATCTACCGCTGCCCGATCCCAATTGGCTCAAGAAGGATTTCGAGTCGTGCGTTCTCAAGGGAGATCGGGAGTGCAGATATCTGCAAGGCGAGATCCACGAGGGCATCGGCGATCACCGCAGACAGACGCTCTTTTTCTGCGGACACAGCGAAAAGTGCACGTGAGACAATTTGATCAATTATTTTTGTTGTAAACAAAACAAAATAATGGTTTGGCGTGAGAAACATCGCGAACAAAGAGAGAGAGATAAAAACAATACCGTTTATCGCCAAGTAATTGCGATCGCACGCACAGAGAGAGAAAGAATTGCGCACACTAACCGTAGTATTGTTTTGTGAGGGAAAAACACTAGTTTGTATCCTCACCGATATTTGTAATAAAACGCTGCCATTTCGAAAACACCGAATTTTTTTAAAATAAATATATCAAACATCAAATAATAAAAAAATAATAAAGATACATTAAATATCAAATGATATGAAACATTACAGAGTAAAAATAACGCATATAATTTGTAAGAAACCAACTACACACGAATGTTTTTTGTAATGTAAATTGATTTTTTATTTTTTTTTTCTAGTTCTACAAAAACATATATGTATTGAATGCGTTAAATTTGATATTGATGTAATGTCTTACGCGTTTGTTTCATACGTAAAAAAGTCCTTTTAATACCGTGGGCGCATTGGAGCGAGCGAAATTGGCGGTCGAGAAGCATTATGCAGTAGTCGGCGTCTTAGAGGACATGAACACGACTCTCACAGTGCTGGAGAACTACATACCACGATTTTTCCAAGGGGCAATCGACGTTTACTACGGTAATCCGAGTTTTACATCCGTCATTCGGTCACGCGATAAAGATCGATAAAATAAGAGAGACGGTATAACAAATTAACCAATATATCTAAAACCGGTAACTCGATCGTAATATCGTATGTTCTATTTTTCTTTCAGACCAGGTGAATTCGTTTATGAGAATCAATCGGAATTTCTTCAAGCCGCCGGTCAGTGAGGAAGTGAAAAACATAGTGCGCAACAATTTCACTCGCGAGGTCGAATTCTATGAATTTTGCAAGCAACGACTCTACAGACAATACAGAGCGCTCAAATTGAAGTCCGCGACTCCGTAATCTGTGATCAATGCAAAATTATTTGGAAAAAAAGAACATGTTGTTCGGAAAAAAAAAAAAAAACACCATCAAATTGTCGACTACGATATCATTCTATAAGAGATAGGAAAAGGGAACGACGTATTCAACGCGCTTAAAAGAATCGTGATCTTATGATAAGAGAGCAGAAGAGCTTATCATATCATCGAAACGCGAATAACATATTTACGAAAGAAGGAGAGACTTGTAGAGACGACGAAATAAAAGAGACACGACTAATTGCTCACAGATTGTGTCTTGTTTGTTCCGCTAAAAAGAAAATTCGTCTGTTTTCTGTGACACTTAACATACAGTGAACAAAGTTCAAAGACGCTTTTGATGAGCGCGAAATAAATTTTGTGACATCGTTTTATTTTTTTTTTTTTTTTTAACAGCTGTCTATACGATCGTGCAAAGTGAGCGTGTATTTTGTTCTCACGTGAATGTTTTGCGGTAATCGGTAGTGTGTATCGCGATAATTTCTCTCGCCGAGATCGCGTGTGACGATGGGAACGACGTAAAGACTGATAAAAATGATTATCTTTATCGCCGAAGTACTTAAGACTATACACACATACACACACAGAGGAAGAAATGTACAGGGTAGATATTGTAGATATTGTAAGAGAAAAACACAAGTTTGTATTTTCACCGATTTACCGACATTTAAAAATAAAAACGCTGCCATTTCAAAAGCACGCAAACCGGAGTTTTCATTTTTGTCTCGCCTCGCTTGTGCGATTATCGATATTCACATCAAGCCGCGATACAACGCGTATCTCACTCGTTTTATCAATTTGTCGTGCGCAGTGTTTATCGCAAACAAAAATCTGATCTTGCATTGACGCCGATAAACGTTATTTTTTCCCGGCACGCGGATGTTTAACGCGATCTTCTAACGCGAGTGCCTATTGTAGGTCTATCTACGCGTCATTGCGCGTCGAACTTATTTACGTGTGCCAGCGCACGTTTATTCGACGACACGGTTCACTAACGGAAGTTCGCGCGTATACTATATAGCGGCACTTTTATTTCGAGAATCTCTAAAACGAGATCCGTAAACACATACCAACCGTGTGACATTTGCAACTGCATCACGCGCATTTCGTTGAAACGTATGTGTAAAAGGTCAAATACAATTTTCGATACGATTGCACAAAA
>QVNW01001520.1:0-100638 GCA_014825475.1 Pseudomyrmex flavicornis
GGGGGGGGGGGGGGGGGGGAACGCGCACTGTATGTCGGGCGTTTTTCTCTTATTTCGAAACGCAAAAACACAAACGTCGTTCATTGTCTTTTCACGTGCGTTTAATTGCAGTCGTCGAAGGACTCTCTCGAATTTTTTTTTTTTTTTACCAAACGATAAAAATAAGTTACAGATATCAATGTTAGCGAATTCCGCGTGTGTCTTATCGTGCGCGTTGTCTCGTCACTGTCAAAACCGCGATAATATTCCGAACGATTCGTTTAAACGCGCGCGAGAACGCGACGCGGAATCAGCATGAATTTGCACATCGCGCGTCGCGCATTAATTAAAAAAAAAAAAAAAAAAAAAAAAAAAAACGAAACAGGAGGGAAATGGGGGGAGAAAATATAGCGCGTCAGAGAGAGGCGTGAGCGCGCGAATCGTCACGTCGCGGGAGATTAAGAGAACGGAAAGCGTTAATTTGCGCGCGCGCGCGCGCGGGCGGTTTTTCGCAAATTGCAGTTAGATGTACGCGTTACTTTTACACGCGGACCGATAACCGAAGAGAGGATGCGGCGGGGCGTTGGGAGGGCGCGCGAGATCAAGCTGCGAGAAGCGAGGGAGAGGGTTAACGCGCTGTCCGTGTACGCCGATGATAAGCCGTTTGTATTTTAGGCGGCGTTATCGATAATGGAAGTCGCGGAACGGTGCGCGTTCATCTTCTTTTTGCATCGTGAGCGTCGAAGCGTCGGAACGAGTTCGACATTTCTATTAGCCGCCCGCGCGCGCGCGCGCGCCAATTCCGCGCGATGAAACGCCGTCAGGCAAATTAAATAGATTTTCCGATGCCACCGTGAACAGTTAGTTAATATTCGTAGGTATATTGTTGCGCGAAAGTTATAGCGTTTTTTTTTTTTTTTTAATCTCCGTTGCTGCCACAAAAATTATGTACAATTTGTAACGCGCGCTCGTGTCTTCTTTCCTCCACATTCCTACCCCCACGCGGAGGGACTCCGTTGTCGTCCTCCAGTTAAAAACATTTCGGCCACGAAATTCTCGCGGCGAACTAAACGCGCGCAGAAACGGGAGCGCCTTTGTCTCCCTTTTCCTCCGCACTTGAGGGGTGATTTCGTCAAAGTTGGCGAGCGCGCACGGCTATAATAATAATCCTATTTCGCGACTGCGAGCGGCATAGCAAATAGCCGCGCGATGCGAATCGACGAGGCGCAGAGAGCGGGAGGTTGGAGACGCGAAAGGGAGGGAGAGGAGGAGGGAACGGTGGGAAACGGAGGAACAAGAGAGAGACGACAAGGGGGTGGATGGCGGCGAACAGGTCAGGGGTCGTTCCGATGGGAGTTCGGGGGTGGTTGTAGCGTGTACCCAACCTAATAACCGCGATCAGCCATCGCTTATGTGTACCTAATATATCAAATTATGGCGGCGTGCCTTGAATGACAAACCACCGTGCTAGACATGGAAAGGGGGAGAGGAGGAGGGCAACACCAACGCCCGGAATATCTGGATGTCAGCCATATCGCCCTTTGAGAAAGCAGCCTTTGCGCCATATCACCGATCGCGCACTTGTACACATTTCTTGAACAAGTTGTCGACACTGGTTTTTCTTTTTTTTTTTCCCCCCTCTTCCAAAATCCTCAATCGCGTCGTCGTCGGCGACGTATAAATAAATATAAACGTCTCGAACTTGTTCGTCGAAGAACGAGACAGAGCCAGCCGTTTAACGATTGAACGTTAATTCGACGTATATTTGCTTAATAATAATCGCCCTTGAGCGATCTACTCAGCGCGTACTCTTTAATTATATTCTCGCGGCCGCGTCGCGACATTACATAAGCAGCGTATACGAATCATATCTCTCGCTGTCGTTGGTACACAAGGCCGTTATTAGGTATTAGGTAACGCGCATACGTGTATACACGTAATTACGCCGCAAGTACGTGCAAATACACCCAGCCAATTAACCACGAAAACGGACTCATCCTCCCCCTTCGGATCCATCCACAACCATTCCCTTCTTCTCTCCCCCTTCTCTCTCTCTCTCTTTATTCCACAGTACATTCATATCGCGTAGATCCTAAAGGACCGGGAAGTACGCGGACCTCCGGCAATGTTGTTCCCGAACTGTTCTGAAACATCAGTTCATCACGCGCCTAGCGTAATTAAAAAAAATGTTGACGGTAAATTTGTTTTTTTTTGTTTATATTAATAATTTAATGTGTATTTACTCCGGAGAGAGGAGTAAATTCTTGTGTGCGCAGAGAGAATTTTAAAATCGCTTCTCGCGAAAAAGTTAAGTTTGTTGCGTCCTTAGATAACAATAAAAGCTACCCTTGTTTGCTCTTTCAATTCGACAAAATCAACTATTATTTATCAGTAATATTGTGTAACTTTCTGTATTTCATCCGCTTTGCTCGTTTATTTTCCGTTCCTCTCTTCTCTCTCCTCTCTCTCTTTCTCTCTCTCTCTCATTCAGTCACTCACGTACACGTACACACACACACACACACACACACATAAGCAAACCGCCTCGTTATACAGATACACAGATGCGTCTCGTTTCATCCTTGGTAATTGCTTATTAAATTCCTGGGGGTTGAGGTAAACATCCCTCCCGTCCCCACGCCCCGCCGCACCAACCCTCTTTCACCAGCCCTCTTGCCTCACTCACTCATTCTCTCTCTCTCTCTCTCTCTCTCTCGCGAAGCTATCGCCATTTCTCCATCTACCTGCAGTATGGGAGGGAAACGTCCGACAGAATTGTTTTCCCGTTACCGTGAAAATATGCCGGAGGGCGGATCTTGCTGCGTAATTGGATTATTAATTAGATTGTTAATGAGACAAATTTCACGTCGAAGAGAGAATCGCGAAACGAAACCGTCACGTGACGACGAAGCGTCGAGCATCGACTTCGTCTCCGTCGAGCTCCTTGTTCGAGCTTCTTGTCGGAGACGTCTTTGAAAACAGAAACTTTTTTTATATTAGAACAAATCGCGCATCATCCGCGCGTCTCCACCCACGTCGGTCGAATGTTAAATATAAACACTATTCTCTGTCGGATTACAGACAACAGAGATATTCTTCTATTCGAACGAGCGTTTTTTTTTTTATACTCTTGTTAAATTAAAAATAAAAATCTACCCGTCGGAAACGCCGATTTTACATTTGATCGCGCGCAACCACACCGAAATCTTCGAAAACAAATCTTGAAGTTTTGATAAATCGAGTTTCTTTTGTTTTTTCTTTTTTTTTTTTTTTTTTTTTTTTTTTTTTTTTTTTTTTTTTAAAGCGCGATGTAACGCGCAATGCTAATTCGTCATATATACCCGAAGCAAAGCCAAACCGTCAAACATAAAACGGCTCGGCGCGAAAAGTAATTTCCGGTTCAATTTTGATCCGATCCGCGGAGTGATGCCGGAAATTTGATGACGCGTTTCGGCCGGCCCATAGTTGGCAAGATTAGAACTCGTTTCGAAATGCTGTGCCACAGGTGGTTGCCAAGTGTCTCATTCCGCGGGTCGCCAAATTTTCGACGCGGCTCGATATCGATTTTATTGATACATCGGCCATTTTCTTCCGACGCAAAAGCATAGCGCGCGTATAGATGTTCCGCTTCCACTGTGAACTTTCGGAGCGTCGACTCATTATCGCGAAAGTGAATTTATATCGCGCGCGAATATATAATTCTACACTCGCGCGCTTTTCTCTAAGCGGATAAAACGCGCGAAAAGAATGTTCGCACAGTCCCAGAGGAACCGGTTCGGCGATCAGTTCGCTGGATTAACGCGAGCGACATCGGGAGCTGTCAAAATTTCAGAGTGAATTTCTCGCAGCTGGACGAAAACAACTTGAGGGAGGGGAGAGGGACCAGACTTGGCATAAAGAAATCATATAAAAGAAAACAAAAAAATCAACGGGGTTTACCGTGCCGTTGGAAATCGATGTCCGTCGTGTGACGTTTACGAGCTGGCCAGAGCCACGATATCGTCGCCCCCCTTCCGATCCTCATCGTCCTTCTTCTTTCGGTCTCTCGCCGCGAGGCAATTATCCTTAATTCGGTCCTGTGGACCTTGGCGTGGCGTCCCTTTTCCCCCTCCTCCCACTTGTTCCACAAAAAAAAAAACGCGACACGCCGCGGGAACGACGGCGACCAGAAGAAATGTCGTTCAATCTACATAATCATTAACAGAAAGGAAATTTATTTAATCCTGCGGGCGAAAGACTCGTTATTTCCCTTGAACTAATTTGAATACATTTGCCCCGTGAACGCTAAATTAGAATCCAATTTCGGCGTAATTTTGTGCTATTAAATGCGATTGGACCTACCTCGTGGCCCTTCCCCCTTGATCCTCTCCCCCCGATCAGTGGGCGCAACCCTGCTCCATTACCCCCGTGATACGCACTATTGCGACTCACCTCTCTTCTTTCGTCCCCTCTCCCCCCGTCGGTGTACGTGCACTTCTCTCCGCGTTATTACACGCACAAACCAATTTGGATAAATATTACCTGTTAATTTCATTTAATTAAGTGCGCGCGCGCGGCGGTTCTTGTTGAATTAAAAAGGCTCAATGAAGTCAAACGCCACCCCTACGACACCCCCGCCCCGCGCGCCGCACACCGACCTATCCGATTTCACGATATCGATGTGAAATTCAAGATCAACGCGAACGACACACACGCGAAACGAATTGCGTGGAACAATAGAGACCACCTCTCGACGAGGTGTTAAATGAATTGTCGTCGGAGAAGAGAGAAACGTCGGGGAGAGAGAAGTCCTAAAGTCTTTAGGGAGCAATCTGCATGTTAAGAGGTAGTTATAATACCTTTTCGTCCGGCCCGGCCGGTTTCACGTATGAACCTTTCCTTGGAAACGGGAACTAAACTTGATTGGCTTCCTTTAAGTCCGCGCATCGGACAGACCAGTTCGTTTGAAAGGACCTGGGAGCCAAAGGTCCTTTGCGACATGTGTGTACAATACGTGCAAATCGCAAATTTGCAGTCGGAACGGAAAGACGTTAATCATTTATATATGTCGCGAGAGAAGAATTGACCGTCGGATTTTTCATAAGCTTCTTGAAATTTATTCGCGAAAATTGAACTTTATTTGACACTTGATACACGCGCGTACATATCGCGCAGAGATTCCTGAAGATGATTTTCGAATTCGAGCTGCATTATTATATTTACGTTGACGTTTCGTTGTGGACACGTTTCGGTTTCGTCATCGGGTCCGATAATGATGACACATTATTATTGAAGATAAACTACACGGAAGAAAAAGAAGTTTTGCTATTATACAAACGGCCAGCGAGAACAGAATTTGTTACCGAGTCCATTGAGGTTGTTGTCTCTCATCAACGAGAGACGTTTTATGGGCAAAATCAAAAATTCAATAAGCAAATTTTTAGCAAATTTTTCTACATCTAGTCACATCGTAACCGCGATTTTCTTGCTATTCTAGCGAATCTTTTTTTTTTTTTTCTTTCGCGTACTATTGACTTTTTTTTTGTGTATTTGTTCGGTGCATTTTTACTGCGCAAATGCGCGCGTAATAAAACAGTGTGCTCGCGCGCATTTTTCTAATCGCAGCAATCAATTCTCCGCGATTCTTATTTTCCTTCTCCTCCCCCGTGGGTTGCCAAATTTTTCATTCGGATTTTCACGCACGAGCGGAACGCCGCGCCGCGCCGTGGCGGAGTAAAGAAGAATACTGTGGGCTTGTGTGCGTCCCGTTGCCGCGCACAAGTCCAGAAAAATGGGCATTTTTCAAGCTCTATCGGACGAACCGACGTGCGCTATCTTCCTCTCATTCGTCCCTCCCTCGCCGTCGTCGGGACGGCAGCGGCGATAGCGGTGGGACCGGGGACGAGGCGGAAAGGGCGGGAAACCGAGTGCGGGAGTAAGTTGCGGGAGAGAGTGGCCTGAAAGGGGTGGACACATCGGGAGGGTAGACTCTGGTAATGAGGGAATGCGTGCCGCGCTCCTGATAAGGGTGTATCTGGTGTTGCACTCGTGTTTACATCGCGAGACATCCTGCTTCACGCAGCCGCACGCTATACGCCGGCTTTTTTTTTTACATTAGGCGCTCAATAAAATTCCCCATGTTATTTTTCGGCCAGTCTCTCTCTCTCTCTCTTTCGGAAAGAGAGTGCATAACATCGTTGTGTGTGTGTCTCGAACGAAATAATTCGTCGTTTGAAACGAAGAATTTTAAGCAAAATCACATTTACCTTAGAACTTTTTTTTTTTTTTATAAATCTCGACAAAATACAAACATCGCTACATCGTTCGACTAAGTAGATCAGAGTCGATGTGCCGAGGGTACGCGCAAATATAATTTTGCAAACGCGTGCAAATTAATTTGGAGATTCGAATTAAATTCAATTCGAAAATATTTGTACATAAGATTTGCTTGGTCTCACATAAAACCACACCCAATTTGTTGAAATCCTCTCCTCGGCGAGATTGGCGCACGTATGTAGATATTTCCATTGCGATGTCATTGAGTTATTTATTTGGTTCCATTGATGGTTTTCCGTGTGTGATGGTTTCTCCTTTGTTGTGTCCCACACACTCGGTATTTATAAAATCACGCGAGATTCTCTCCGAGATTGCGGAATTTTCTCGGGCCGTTGATTAATTTGGGAAACGCCCGCGAGAGAGAGAGAGAGAGAGAGAGAGTAAAAGAATCTCTCGGATTCGAGAATTCGCGGATTGTACCTCGTTTTTTTTTTTTTTTTTTTTTTTGACCGTTAGTATCCTGATCGTGGATATCTGACATAACATAAGCGACGTTTCGCTCGCGAGGGCATTTATTATTTAACGAAACAGTTCCACTCGCTCTTTCTTTCTCTCTCTCTCTCCCCGGGAGGGAATCGAAGCGGAGCACGGAGCATCGATTTTACGATTACACGCGCGTGTGCCGGAGAAAGAGAGAGAGAGAGAGAGTCTATGTGTTTAAAACGCTCCTAGATATGTATCAATGTGCCGGGGGTAACAACCCTGGCATTTATAAAACGTTGTGTGGGCTTAATATTTCAAAGATTCATTAATAACGGAACGGTAGAAAGAGTCCGTCACGAGAAGCCGCCGCCGCCGCCTCCTCCTCCTCTTCTTGCGGAAGTCAAGTTCTCCACCGCGATTTCGTTCCGATCATCGAGCGTCGCGACAAAACGAGCAACAAACGTAGAGCCGCGTAGCGTTCGGTTTTTAATATTTCACTCAATTTTGCAGTCGCGATATTATTCAAACGCTCGGAAATATCGATGCGCTCTCGGGATCCCTTTAATTCTCTCTTCTCCCGAATAACAAATTGTTATCGCTCGAAAATTGACAACAACAGGCAAGTTCCGTCGCCAACAAGCCGCGCGGCGCTCTGCAGTCCTTTTTGCAAACGACTGCCGACGATTTTGCACGATTTGACCGCGCCGGTCGCGCGGTAAATCTTTCAGCAAGTTTCCGGCGTCCGCCGCGGCCTGGGTATTTAGCTTTAACGTCATCGTGACGCGGAAGCGCGTAATATCATATTCGAGTCGCAACGACGGGATAACTCGATGCGCCAAAGTGCATGCAGACCTCCGCGCGCTTGTGTCCGTTGCGCGCGCTCAACAAAAGTTTCTAAACGGTACGGTAATAACAATAATAACTTTTGCAACTCCGCGCGGCGCAACGCACACGACGACGACGACGACGAGGCGAGGCGAGGCGAGGCGAGGCGAAACGCTCGCTCGCGCGAGCACGCAGCCTGCGGCGCGTAAATTGAACGTCCAACTTGTATTTATATGATAATAAGCGCGTTTAAATATACCCAGTGTACCTAAACTCGCTACTTAAATATCGGACGATTACGCCGGCTTTCTTCCGGACGTCGCTTACCTTATGCGCGCGCGCGCGCCACACGTATCTGTTATACACAAAGATGCGTGCGTGTGTGTGCGCGCGCGCACAAGTTGGCGTGTCTGTGTACGCGTAATAACATCCAGTAGCCTCGTATTTACATATTTAGAGAGCCCGCAACTTTCCGCGAGTTTCAGTTAAACGCGCTTTTATCCCTCCGGAGAGTATCTCTTCCTCTCGTACTTCCGCTTCCTTATGGGCCAACCGTCCGTCGGTCCAGCCCTTACTTCCTCCTCTTCCCTCCTCTCGCGTCACAACTCTTCTCACTCCCTTCCCTTGGCCGCCAAATCTTTTCGCATTCTCCGAATGAACGTCGGGATGTGGGAATCCCGGGAATAATTTAAGATGATTTGGCGTATATTCTCTCTCGTCTTTTGTGCGTCAGATCTTGCGGATATCTCTCCGAAGTTTGTTTCGCGGCGCCCATTAATACACCGGGGATTCTTTCCGGAAGTAAATAAAGCACGCGTTTATCGAGCGTTTCGCAATTGCGAGACATTTTTCGTTTCGTTTTCTCTCTCTCTCTCTCTCTCTTTCTGTTCTCTCTTCTCTGTTTCTTTCTCATCGTTGAGCTCTCTCCATATCTTTCTCTCATTTTCGCCTCTCCGTATATCGCCATTGCTCGGAATGGCGGAAGATCGGCGAGGTGATATACGGAGGAAGGGCGGGCGGGAGGGTTGGTTATAATTTTAATGACGGCCTGTCCGCGCGAGCGGACTATTAAGAATACGCGTCGCTAGAAACTTTTAACGAGACGCCGCGCCGCCGCCCGCCCCTCCTCCCTTCTCTTCTCCTCCGCTTTCTCGGTTCCGCGCGGGACCCTCCGTCGACGGTGGCGGCATGAGGGCAAAAGGAGTGGAGGTGAGGACCGGGAGGGGTTATGCGGTAGGGCGACTCGGCATTATGTATTTTATAATGATCTCACAACAAAATTGCAATTTGCAGCAGGCGATGTCGTATCTTCTACGCTCCCGCGCGTTCTCTCGCTTTCTTTGTTCGTCTCTCTTTCTCTCTCTCTCTCTTCTCTTCTCTTTTCGAGCGAACTTTCTCTGTCCTCTCGCTCGCAGGGCTGGATCGCGAGCGCGGACGCGCCCGAAGAAATTCGCGAGCATCGAGACGAGAACGATTTAATGTGCATCAAAAAAAAGAAAAAAAAAAAAACAAACGAGGGATTTTTAAAAGACCACACGTCATTAAAGTGCTTTATTCTTTCTTTGAACTTTTTCTAACGAATCTTCAATCCTCTCGCGATTTCGACAACACCTAGCACTCATCCATTTTATCGCGCGCGCTCGCAGTAATAATCTGTTTTTTTTTCTTCTAATATTAGAATCGTATTACACTTTTTTTTTGTTTTTTTTTTTTTATCGCTTCGAGTTCGGAAGAAAACGCGCGTATCGTTCGTTCAAAGACGCGCGGGGAGGATTTTCACCGCGAGGAAGTAATTGAAATTCGAATACGATATTAAATATGTTAAACGGTTCGCACTCGAGAGAGCGACATCCGGTTCGGTCGTTTACGCGGCTGTGTGAATCTCGACCGGCCCTGCGCTGTGGGTCGCACACGGGTTTTCACACCTGCGCGAGCGACCGTTTTACCTGCGACTCAAAAGAGGTTCCTTTCCTGTTGTGTGTGATGTGTGTGTGTGTGCGCGTGTATGCGTGTATGCGCGTCGTCACACTTCGTCTCTTCACAGTCCTCCGCATTTTCCGTCCTCGTCTCTTCTCCGCGCCGTGCGTCGTCGTAGCACTTCCGCGTCACTACCTCCGTTTTTCTTTTCACCACTTTTTTTCTCTCTCTCTCTCTCTCCCAGCAATGTTTTCTTCTTCTTTCTCCGACTCTTTTTTTTTCCTCACCGAGCGTATCTACTCGTTTAACTTCGCCGTGCGCGGTCTACCTCGAATCAAGTATCACGTGTATCTAATGGCGCGGATTTAAAACACGTCGCGCATCGTCCGAGGAACAGGGGAGCCCGGCTCAGAGAGAGAGAGAGAGAGGGGGGAGGAACCGACCGGTCATCGGCTGTTTAATGCCGCTTTGGAATTTTTATACGCTTTTACACGCATACCTTAGCATATAATATAAACTAATTTACATTTAGATATAATATGGTAATGTTATATTAATTAACGCTCGTTATATCGTTGTTAATTTTGTTTAAAAAAATTTGCCTCACATTTTGTGCCTCTTTCTCTCTCTCTGTCTCTCTCTAATTTTGACGCCGCAAAAAAAAAAAGAAATTAAATCTCGACAGTTTACACCGCGTCATAAATAAAAACCGTAGATACGGGACAACGACGTGCGACGTGTGTGTGTGTGTGTGTAGATATTTATATGTGAGATATCTATTATACGCAGGTGTATATATATATGGAAAGGTTGCGCCATATAACGTGCAACTGTGTTAATTCTACACGCACACGCGTGGATGTACCAACCAGTCACAACTGATCGATGCCTCTACCGCGCAACTTGTTACGCGGAGGCGAGGAAGAGAGAGAGAGATAGATAGATAGATAGATAGAAAGGGGTAACAACGCCCGGGATGGACAAACGGGTGGGATAGAGATTAGACCGGGAAACAAAGCGTGCAATCGGAACGTTAATTACATTAAAATGAATCGGAGATCGGACTAATCGAAATTGTCTTGCGTCGGCGCCGAACGCAATCGTGCCGTAATGCGGAATCCAATTTTCCAAGTTAGATCACGATAAACCGCAATATCGCCGCCGAAGAAAATAATCAACTTTCCCCCTCCCCCCTCCCGTGCGCGAGGATCTTCTCCTTCAAATTGGATTAAAATGCGCCGCGCGCCACGACATGCAAGGGAAATTTGGCAAACTTTTCGCGTTATTTGCCCCCTCTTTCTCTTTTTTTCTCTCTCTCTCTCCCCCCCCCCATTACTAGGATAGTTACTGGTTTACGATCAATTGTCATCATTCGCGCGTATATTCCTTGTCCGTTATATTTCTTCTCTTTCTCGAATGCAAATGTATAAATCTCTCGTCTCTTGTTCGGTTTCGACGCGCGTTCGTTCCCGTCGCTGCGCGCCGCTCAATATCTCAGGCAAGCTTCTAAAATACGAACGCGCGCGTTGTGTTCGGTATATATACTTCCAAATTGCGCGCGCGCGGCTAATAGGAATTTTGATTGACTGAATTAAATAGTTATTGGAGATCCGCATTTTTTTTCCCCCTACTTTTTCGCATCGATTAACTTTATTAGGACCCTGGCTCGTTTGTGGGGACGACGTTAAAGGTGGGAAGAGACGAGGACAAGCGGGGGGAGGGGGAGAGAAAGGGGGGAAGGGAAAGAGGGTGAACGAGTCCTCGCGCGGCGTGCGAGCGGATTGCGGGAGGAGGACGATAGCCCGGGAAGGGAGGAGAAGGTGGTGCGAGCGCGGAGGATGGGGTGAAAGGAAGTTCACCGAGGCAATTTGTTGTTAAGTCGGAACTCATTTTCTAGAACCCACACCCGGCTAATGCCGCGACTGGGCCTGCAGGCCACCTCATTACCAGACCTAGTCAATTTCAATTTAATTTGCCAGTCGGCTGTTTCGCGGAAAAGGCTCTGTGTGTGCGCGCGCGCGCGCGCGTGTGTGTGTGTATGTTTCGGAGGAAGGGAGGAGGCAACGGAAAGAGTGTGGCGACCGCATAGCTTTTTAATTAAACTGGAAACCGAGGCGGCGATTAATCATTATTATCTAGAAAAATTAAAGCCAGCGGTGAGAATGTGTTCCGCTTGTTGTGTGTGCATAGGCATGGCTCCTCCAACACGCGGCCGCGAGCCGTAACACGAGCGCATTTTGTGCCGCCGCTGCTGCTGCTCATACCGGAGAAGCTTGTTGTGCATTGCGGACGCTACTGAAAAACTGGGCGAATTCGTGTTTATTATGTACGCGAAGTCCCAAAAGTTGTAACTGTGTTACAGCCGCACGTGTGATTTCAAAAGGGAGAAAAAGTAATCAAGAATTTTGTTATCCGACGTGACTCTCGTTGCGTTGTTTTATTAACAATATCAAAAAAATCTGAGAGAGAGAGAGAGAGAGAGAAAGGGTTTTTATTAAATTCCAAGTAATAATTGTAAAAAGGATTGCCGTTTGCTCGCGAGAAACAGTTTTTCTCTCACCAACGACGATCGCGCCGAGGATCGCGAACGTCCAAGACGCGGATCTTAAGTCGAAAGGATTTTTTCTTTTTTTTTTTTTTTTACACGAAGGGTACGCCGGTTCGAAAATTTGGATTTTTTTCTTTTTTTTTATAATCGCACAAAGCGCTAATGAATCTATTTAAGTCTCGCAAGAGGGCAGCAGCTCGTTTGACCTTCGCTCGATACAGGGATCTTGGATAAACGGACAAACGAACCAAATAATTACGCTAATTAAAGCCGCCCAATTTGTGCTTTAGACAATTAAAGTGCCGAGGGTAAGGTAGGAGTCTAACTCATTAACAGGCGGGGGTCGACCACACTCGCGCGCTCCCATGTGTGAATACGTCGTTTCGACATACGCGCGCGCCCCTCGCGTCCTTGTGTGTTTCTCTCTCTCTTATTCCCTCTTGTTAGCGAGCTGTGTGTGCAGCAAAGGGGCACGACGCATAATGAGCGAGGGGTGCCCGAGAGTAGTGAGAAGGCGATCTGAAGGGTGGAGGTAGCACTTGGTCACGAATCTTTCGAAATCGAAAGCGGAGAGAGAGAGAGAGAGATAGAAAAAAGAGAGTAGCGGATCGTCTGATACATATATATATATATATATATATAGAAAGTTACTACAATTGAAAGAATCCGATGAGAATTCGTGCGTGTCGCGTCTTGAACGCGCACGTGAATGTGCATTGCGAAACTTGACGCTTGTTTTACACACGTAGTCGACGTTCTCTCTCTCTCTTTCTTTCTCTCTCTCGTCGTTGCTCAATCTCTAATTGCGGTTTCCAAAAGATTCCTCCCGATCCATCAAATTATTGCCTCGTTGCGAAATAACGTGCACGCGTGACACGCGCCTTTAGAGACGCTTGTTAGCGCAGGCAAGATTGACACGTCGGCCGCAATTAAAACGCAAAGGGGCGCGCGCGCGCAGCAAATTGCGTATCAAGTTAGAGGAGTTGGACAAGGAGGGCGAGGCACTCACGCGCGCGCGCGGGCGCGCTCGTATTATCATTGGCGAAATCAACTAATTAGAAATTGCGTAGACCGCTCGTTAAAGATCGCTCCACCGACCGTAATCGCCAATTACTCTCTTAGTGCGGACTGCAGTGAACTTCGCTCATTAAAATTATTAAACGCCCCGGGGCCGATGGGGGGGAGGAAGTTCGTGTTTGACGTTTCTACGCAACGTCGACGTGCTGCCCCACGTGCATTGCATTTAAATCTCTCGGAAGTTTTACAGATACGATATATTGTGCGGTGGTGCCGTGAGATTTGCGCGCGATTGTTCATCAATCGCTTAAACTGTGTTACGTTGCCGCTATTGCAGGTGCAATCGCATCTCGCACTCGTCTGAAACGTGCATCTCAACTGTTAACTAATTAAAACGTTTTTCAAGTGTGTTTCTAATTGAACAAAATAAGAGATTAATGTTAATTTGCGCGCGGCGTTGCGTGTGCGTGTTTTTTTTTTTTTTTTACAACCGCCATAAATAAAGACTCACGGGGGTAATCGAAAATTCTTCCTTGTCATCAGCTTTCCAGAATGGTCGCGTAAAACACGCGTGAATAATGATACTGGTAATAACGTTAGGCGATTAAGAGGCCAGAGCAAAAAAGGCCGTGAGAATGAAAGAGTAAGAGAGCGGGAGAGAAAGAGGGAACAAGACGTTATGAGCCTGATCCTCGATCATCAACTGTATATAATTCCTCCTATCCGTTCTAGGGCTGATTGACTTTGGCCGTCCGTCTCTAATTAGCAATTAAGGAGAAATCGAAAACGCCAGAGAGACCGATTCGGCCGACCATGCACCTCCGCTCATTAAACCTCGCGAAGGATGCGGCCCGGAAGTAGATGATACATGCACGATCGGGTTGACGAGGCCGCAAATTAAAACTTGCCGCGTCGATTTTTTTTTTTTTTTATTTACGATACGCGAAATACTCGTCGGAGAAACTTGCTTGTTTTTACGATTAGGAGTCTTGACCAGGTGCGCGCGGATATCGCGTCCTCCTCGAGCGGACGGGAAGGGGCAGGTGCCTTCGCGAGACACAAAAGGCTAATCAGCGGTTAATTGATTCGATATCGAATCAATAATCGCGGTGAAATTTCCCAACGATATATGCGATTTCTCTAGAAGAATCGTTTATTTGCGGCACGCGCAATCGATTATCATATTTAATAATGCGTGAAACACACACGCGTGTTTCACGACATCGCTTCACTTTCTCGGATCGTGTCGCGGGTTTGCGCGAACGAGAAAGTAATATCCTACCGCGCCCTACCGAGTCTCTCCGGCGCAGTGCGCTTCTGAAATTGGTATATTGCCATTTTCTTGTCTCGCGAAGTAAGTAAGTAAGTAGTGTTCGACGCGAAAATTTGTTTTCATTATACGCGCGCATGTGTTATATATATATATATATAGCGAAAGGAACACGCGCGCATTTATAATTGAAGCGTTGCGAGGCATCAAAGACACATCGTGAAAAATAAAAAAGGAGAACAGGAAGAGAGAGGAGGGGAGGGAAATAGGAAAAACGAGAGGGAAAGAAGATGAAAAGGATTGAAACGTCATTCGGCGAGCAATCATTCAGATACGGCCGTGCTGGCGCGATCGGCCGGATGTTGGACAGATAAATTAGCAATTTAATTATAGAACTGTCAGCCGGTAATTAAATTAATAACGAGAGACCTCAAATCCAATCCGGTCGTCGTCGTCGTCGTCGTCGTCGTCGTCGTCGTCGTCGTAGTCGTCGTCGTGTCGTAACAACCTTATGCGCGCTCTCGGGTAAAGCTCCGACGTAAATATTGATATGCCGAGTCTCTATCGCGCGCTTTTCAAAAGTCAATTCAATTAAATATTTCATTAAAAGTTAAATGAAATCCGATTTTCAAATTGCGTGCGCAACACGTCTGCGCGACACTACGGAGCGAGAAGCTCCTCTTAATCGCCGAGCCGGTGATCGGCGGATTCTTTCTTAAAATTCGAAATCTTGTCTCGGATCGGAACCCGACCAGTGCGCGCGTTACCGATACGTTTCTCTCTCTCGCTTTCTCGCTCTCTCTCTCTCTCTCTCTCTGCGGAGAGAATTCCTTTACGCCGCTGGTCACAAGAGACGTGAAACCGTAGCGTCGAATATTCCCCCCTTCCTTCCCCATTCGACATACTCACGTATCGTTACATAGCTAATTGCTGCATAAACATCCGACTTTACGAGCCAGCGGGTATACGACTGACAACCGCTTCGCAAACATTAACGACGAGGATACGCGCGTGCGGTATTGGAATACTCCGTGTGTGCGTGTGTGTGTGTATGTGTCAGAGACCGCAAGCGGAATTGGCAAAAATAATAATCGTCGAATCATCGTCATAATCGGACACACCTGACGCTTTTTCGAAGCGTCCCAATTCGTCATGAACGCCTGACGCGTCCCAATACACGCGACATGTATTTCCGATTTTTTTTTTTTTTTTTTTTCTAATCGAGAGATTTCCGAATTCCCGAGATCCCGAACATTTCTTATCTACTTTAATCGCAATCGTTTCGTGTGCGTTTTTTTTTACAGAATGTTCGGCAACAGCGGAGTTTGCGCGAGTTGCGGCAACGCAATTCCCGCGACCGAGCTGGTCATGAGGGCCGGCGACTCGGTGTTTCACCTGAAATGTTTCACCTGCAACAAGTGCGGCGGTCAGCTCGTGTCCGGCGACAGGTGAGTTTCGCCACGAAATACGTCTTTACTTCTTTCTCACAAGCGGATCTCCACATCTTTGATTTGTGTCTAACGTGCTGCGACGCCTTACGGGATTTTTGTTGGGAATGTTACAGATACTACCTGCTCTCGGGGTCGCCGGTTTGCGAGACCGATTGGCACAAGATCGTGAAGTCGTCGAGTCTCACAGCGGCCGCCGCCGCGACCGGCAATAGCGGCACACCCGTGAGGAAAGGTAAAGTCGGCAGACCGCGGAGGAGCCGCGAATGAGGTGGCAACCCGGTCGGTCGCCCGAAGAAGGTGCAACCCTCTCCACAGCCGACGCCCCCAGCCGTCGTACCTTCGCCACAGGTAGACGTCGTGGACGTCGCCGTCGGGGTGGATCCCTATTCGCCGCCTCCGCCGGGTCATCAGCACTATCACCATTACCACCATCATCACCATCATCACCAGATGGCACTCGTGCATCCGGGTCTGGCGGCCCAGCAATCGCACCTGCAAGCAGCCAGCTATCAGGACTGGTCGCCCTGGGCCCAAGATACCTGCGACTGAACCTGCTCACACCTGCTCAACGCAGCAAGTCCGAATTCCCCCTAAGGACGTAGCGATGAACGAGAGAGAGACCCACACAATGTGTCATTGCGAAGTCCAGTGCCTATCCCTCAGGAAAATTTACCTGGTAGACGTGAAGATTTCCTTGCGTGGGATATTGCGTCGACTTTGAAAATTTTCAGTGTCTCTGGACTTGGCGCCGTGATATCTATCGAACGTGCATTATCAGAAACGACGTGTGGTCGCGGTAGCCGAACGTCTTCGAACTATGGACACCGCGTTTACTTGAACTTGCCGCGGATGTCGGTACGTGTCTATTGCGTTCCGCCGATGTTGCCGTGTCGAGTGGACCACAAATTTAACGCGGATACCGAGATCTCGATCGAATCAAATCCGGAGAACCGCTTCTCGACTTCACGCGCACGTTGGTTTCTTAAACCTGGACACCGCGTGAATTTCCGTTGATCTGCAACACATACACACACACACACGCACACATATTGACAATTGTCTCCTTCGAATATATTTCTTCTACCGGACATTGCCGCAAGAAGTTCGAGAAGTTCGAACGGTTAAAGCGAGTTAAAGAATTGAGGAACCTCATTTTTCTTGAAGAAACGAAACGATATCTCGAAACGAAAACGCTGTGCGGTGTATCCGCGTGATCACACTTGACACCGCATCGCGGAAAGCATCTCCGTGACGCAAGCAAAAATCCGCCGGGTCTTCTTTAATAAATAATCTTTGCTCAATTGTAAAGAATCGAAGAAAGTATAAAACAAAACAAAACAAAAAAAAAAGTACGATCTATTGTGCAAAATATCATCAGCTGCAGTAGTTGACGTCAATTTTCTTCTTTGAAAAAATCCTTCATACCTAATCCCGTTGCAATAAAAATCCCTCCTCCCCTTTCCGCCCCCGCCCCTGAGATGTGAAATGTAGAATTCGTTGAATGACACTTGCAACCGGGGCGCGTTCTTTTCGCGTGTGTTTTTGCGAAAATGTCGAAATAATTCTTCCTATCGATGTGTCATTCTCCACAATCTCTTTCTCTCTGCCGAATCAAATCGTTCATTCACGATGTATATATCAAAATGTCTGTATTATTTATTTACAAAAAAAAAGTTTCGATTGAAAGAATTTATTAATTCGTTACGACCGATTCGTCAATTCGCGAGTTTTCGCAAACGCGTGCTCGCGTTTTTTTTTTTTTTTGTTATTACTTCGAAGACAGCTGCACGTGTTCTCAGAACGGCGTCGTGTGTGCTACACACACTCGACACGTGCGATTGACGAGGATCTTGTTGCGCGAGAAAGACGGATAACAATCGAAAAGAAAAAAGACGCAAAAATTCGATAAAGATTGAAAGAAAGACGCGAAACGACGACGGTGTTTTCTCTCTTTCTCTCTCTCTCTCTCATCCTTAGAAAATTATTTTTCTTTCAAAATCATCGTTCCTGTCGATCCGCTGCCGCCGCCTCCGCCGCCGCGTTCCGTAAACTCATTAGGCGGCCCTTGTTCCCGCCATCGTTAATTGAGTACCGAGGTGAGACGAACGACACGGAATTATCATTCGAATCCTTCTTGTTAGATATACCGGCGTCGCTTCGCTTCTTTCCTCTCTCTCTTTTATTTTTTTTTTTTTTTTTTTTTTTTTTTTTTTTTTTTTTTTTTTTTTTTCCCTTTCTTGTGAAATTTGTCATGTACAAAAAGCAGCATAATCAATTGAAAGTCCGTTACGCGATTACAAAAATCTGCTCTCTCGACGCGTTGATCCTCGAACGCGAATCCGGACAAATATCGAGTTTACAACGCAACGTGTAATAATCGCGGGGGCGCGTTACGATACGCGTTGAAGCGCAAAATGTGTGACCGCGATGTCGTCGTTCTCTCGGAGAGTGGAATAATAAAACTCTCTCACAGTTGTCTCGGAGAGTCTATCTTATCTATCTCTCTTTCTCTCTCTCTTTCGCGTCGTTTAGCGAAGTCTACGTTGTGCATTGTTAAAGTTGGTCAATAAGCAGGTTGTCTGCAAGAACCGCTTTTGCCAGAGTGAAAACGTATAACTTTCTCAAGAGAACATCAATCCTCTTCTTCTTCTTCTTCTCCTCCCTCCTTTCCCTCCTCTCTCTCTCTCTCTCTCTCACTCTCTCGGTGAGTTTAATTTAAAATTCTTCTTTGTCTCACTTCTCTCTAAAATTCTCGACGTTCATTCGCGAATTTCTTCTAAGAGTAATCGCGTGTTACTGGCACGCGGACGACGAGAGACAACCGTACGCGCATTAGTGACACAACTCCTCTCGGCGGCAAACAAGAAATGACATTGGCGCGCAACGCATGTTCGAAGCAGTTTGAAGGTAACACAAGCGTAACACACAGCGACGTATATATAAATATAATACCTCTCGGCACGAAATGTATATTATTGTTACAAAGAGATTGAAGAAACTTGGTGCGCTCGCGCGCGGTTGTTTCGTTTTTTCAAATTTCGTTTGAACGCTCTCATTTTTGAAGAAATACGCGACCTTTGTGCAGGATCTCGATCATCGATCACCCAATAAGTGTCGCTCGAACACAAACTCTCGAGCGTCGATGCGCTCTAATGCGGTGCGTGTAATATCACGAGTAATCAACTAATCAATCGCTCTGTGTGTATGTTTATCGTTGAAAGTCGCGCGCCCGATTGATTTTTTCTCAACGAAAAAAAAAAAAAAAAAAAAAAAAAAAAAAAAAAAAGATTGACATTGTATCGAACTTGAAAATCAAGCGCTTTTTGGATTGCGGTGCAAGAACAATCACTAGTTTTCGCGACGACGCCAGACGACGACGCCGCCGCCTCAAGAGTCTCGAGAAATCGATTTTCGAGATATCTAATACGGCTCTGCGGGCAGTGACGCCGACAAAAAAGCAAGTGATAGAAAATGATGGTGTATACACACACAAGAAGAGAGGTGTACATGTTTTTTGGAACAAGGTTCGCGCTGATGATGGATCATATCAAGGATGCACAAACTTTTTCGGCTGTGAGCGCGCATGAATGGATGTACAATATTATTTAAAAAAAACAAAAAAAATGTTCGATTGTTTCGTATATCGTTTTAACTAATAATTCTTTCATTATATCTCCGATATAAAAGTTCGCAGTGTGTTTTCTAAACAAAAAAACAAAGGAGGAACAAAGTGGAAGGAAATCAATCGTTTTTCGATATTCGAGCTGTTTTTTTTTTTTTTTTTTTTTCCCCATCGGCTCGAGTCGAGATTCGAGCCGGGGTTTGTGCATCGTTGGATTGTGTAATTTAATCTTGTATATAGAATACATTTTGTATATTGTTAAAAGTTTGTGTGATATAAATGGGGTTATGTATTTACTATCGAGCGCGAACGGCGATAACGGGGCTGTACCGCGGCGTTTATCCTACGGGCGATTAGCCGATACGCGACGTGCCATGGTTTTTCGCGGTCCCGTCGAACCGAGTGCGCGTTTGTAAGTGGTGTCTTTCGCTGTGTCCCTTACGCACGATGACGCAGAACGCACGCAGAAAATTTATAAAAATCTCAAAAGCCAACACACGCGGCTTTTCCTCATTGCCTCGTCAACAGTTTTTTTTTTCTTTTCATTTGTTTCGCGAATGCGAAATACATTTATGTTACAACTTTCCGATGTAACAGTTTGTAAATTCGACCTTACGCGAAATCGTCGCGATGCGATTTCGTCACCAATGCAAAAGCCTCAGAATGGGACGCAATCGTTACGAGGCTCGCGAGAGGGAATGGGGCTGAGAATGAACGAGGAGTCGCGCATTTTCGTTGCGCGAACACATGTGATATATATATATATATATATATATATATATATTATACATGTATATATCCCGGAGAGAGGAAGGTCTCGCGTGAAATTGCGTGCGATGTGTATATTAACGCGAAACGCATGCACCACTGCGTATTATCACACACTTGGCATTCGGTGGGCCCCCGGAAACGAGAGCGCGCGTGCACGGAAAGTCCCCGGCCGAGTGGCACGCGCGCGCGCACAGACCGCGAACTCGGTCCCACACACACGCGCGTCTAGTTAATTTTGTTATTTCATTTATCTCGGACTCTTCATATTCGGGACCCGACATCTGTGTATGTGGTTTCGCGGCCTCTTGTAAAATACAATTACACATGAAAAAAACGACACAAAAGAACACGCACACACACACATACACATGCATACATACATACATACGCCACACGCACATACACATCTTACGCGCAAACACGTTTATTAATTAATAAAATCACAAGTTTTTAGAAAACAAGACCCGTGTGATTACAAACGCCATTGATTTTCCTCGTCCCGCCAAAAAATCCCGAATCTTGTTCCCCTCCCCCGCGCACGTATAAGCGCGGGAGTGTTTAACGACGATTCAGATTACTCGCACGATGCGATGCGATGTATTTCTTTATTATACAATCATCGCGACGGCGTGCACAAGGTAAAGGAGAAAGAAAAGGGGGAGAGCGCGGTTTATATTCGATGACCGCGCGCGCGCGTTCTATCGCATCGCGAGGGGAATCGAGGCTGTGTGTTTGGCTCTCGCTCCCAAGTGGCTGAATTAATTCGAATGATTCGAATGTTTCGGCGATGCGGAGGCCGGTTTTCAGCCAACTTCTCGGCAACGAGCGCGCGCACGCGCGCGCGCGACCCGACATTCTCCAGTCGGGATAGGTATTTAACGGATGTACACGTGTCCGACCATATTGCATTTGTGTCGTTCGATAAATAGGTGGCTAAGCAACTCCAACGGAAACCCGTGTTAATTAACGTTGAGTTTCAGGACTGATTTACGTGGCGTCTAATTAGCGGACCTGCCGGCGACGTAGTAGGCATTTTGATTGGCCACACCGCGAATAGAAACGCGGCCCGATTGGCCTTGCCGCGGCGTGTCGTATCGATTGTTTTCGTTTCTTCTCCACCTTCTCCTCCTCCTCCTCCTCTTCCTCCTCCTGCTGTTCTCTTTTTGTTCGTTCTTAAAAACAAAGGCCGAATAGATGCGCCAAAGCGCGCTTCCGAAACGAGAATGCTGCCTCCCCAGACTGAAATGCAGCCCGATCATGAGCGGTAAGTAAAAGTAGAATGTCTGTGTGTGGTGTATGTATGTGCGCGCGCGCGCGATAGTAGAATATGTGTGCGCGCGCGCGTGTGTATCACTCGGATTTTATTTCTACTATAAATAAATAAGGAGAAAGCGCATATATATATATTATTACAAGGACACAGGTTCGTCAGATATATATTTTACAAGTGTCAATTCGATTTCTCTCGTTATTTCGAGTTGTATAAGTTTTTTTTTTCACCGGTTAAATAAAATCGTAAGATGCTTCATTACGCGAAAGTGAAAGGAAAAGGAAACTCTTCACGCTAATTAAACCGGCGCATTCTAATCCTTTATTTACCGTCTGCCTTATGTTTACAAGCGTATCAATTAAATCCGGAATTAAACAAGCGCTCACACGCGCGCGCGCGCGCGCACACACACAGACGCGGTTGTACACGCTCGTTAATTATGAGTGATAATTATTACTGACGTAATCCCCTATTTAACCGCTCTATGCCGTGCTTTTCCTACAGATTAAGATAGTCATTATTGCACGTCGGAGTATAAGAAATAATTAAAGTAACAAATAAAATGAGTTTTTCTATTTTGAGAGAGAGACGCGGACGCGCGCGCGCGCAAATTGCGAAAACCTCCGTAGAGAATATTTTATTCAAACGCGTATAAAAGCGAAGAATTCACGCGGCTCTCACACACACAGACACACAGCCGCGGCGATCTTGAGCGCTCCGTGCGGGGCGCGAAGCATTTCGAGAAATGTCAAACGTATGCAGTTTCTTGAAGTTTTGCGGCAATTAACAGTCGACGGTGAATAACAAACTGAATTTAATTAATTGCATAACTGCACGGAGCAGAGGCGGACTCCCCTCTCCCACTTCTCTCGCTTTGCCTCCCCCTACACTTCTAATCGAAGCGGGTACATATTGTTGCACCCGTTGCGCTCTATCCCTCATCAGCCCACCGGCAATTAATTATAGCATTCCAGGTTAGCCCGGGAATTAATTACGTCCAGAAGTTGGACGCTGGCGAGGGATCGTTAGAAATCGTCCTTCGTTAGAGTTAGGCGGGCATGGGTCCAGGTAATTATTGATAGTCTCCTGTATATATATATATATATATATATATATATATATATATATGAATGTTTGTGTGTGTGTGTGTGTGTATACATATTGGTTCTTCATTGAACCGATAATGCGGGGATAGAGGGGAACTGAGAGCGAAGGAGCTTGGGAAAAGGGTATGATATTTCGCGCGCCGATATTTCGGACTTGCCGAAAATCAAGAAAATAAATTTAACGCGCAACAACATGTGCGCTTCGTAGTATATTTTTTCCGGTTCGGTGCGAACTTTTTGCCAACTCGGAATTAGACGTTTCTGAAAGAGAGAGAGAGAGTGTGTGTTCCGAATCGAACGCGGAGAAATTGAATCGCGAATAAATAGCGAATGATGAAGCGGCGGTCGACATTTCTTTCTGTTTTCTTTTTTTGTCCGTTTGTGTTTGTTTGTTTGGTTTTTTTTTTTTGTTGCAAACAAATGAGAAACTCGGTCTTTTATGGCGTCTCAGAACTTTGTTGATGATATAACACTTGTTCATCTACTCCTTAATCCCTTCTGCTTGTTAACACTGCTCTCGCTGCTGCTCTTGCCCGAGAGTTGCCCGGGGAAACAAAAAGGGATCGTTAGCGCTCGCGGCCCGTTTTATGGCCGTAAATACGGGCATGTGTTTTGAGAGGGAATGTTCCGAATATTTTGACGGTATCGCGTAAATTAAAAAAGAACCTAACCTAACCAAGTGTCGCGCAGTGTTTTCTGTTTCTTTTTTTTTTTACAATGCGCTTTTTTTTATAAAATATGTGCAGCGAGAGAATTCGTTTCAGAGAATAAATTTATAATCGTTCGAACAGGAGAACGTTGGAGAACCAACGTTCCAGCAGATTCGCGCGTCTCTCTTATCGAACTTGATAAATTTTATTAGGCAGACGCAAAACAACACGCGATATTATTATTTTACGCAACGGTACAAGATGTGACTGCCTCATACATTTCTTCTTTATGGCGCGTGTGAAAGATGAGGCGGGGTGGGAAGACAAAAAAAAAAACAAAAAACTAAGGGAGTAAGAGATCCGGAAAGACAGACGAGGGGTTGCGCGAGAGAGGATCGGTTGACACACCGGCGCAAGACAATTATTATTGTGAGTGGTTGGCGACGGGACACCAATGATATTTTATTTAAGAAACAATCGGGTAATAGCTCGCTTCAAGAGGATAGATAACGCGCCGCGCGCGGAGATAGAGACCGACCGCGGGAAAAGTTGTGTTGCGAGATAGAGAGAACGAACGCGTTACGAGGAAAGGGAATTACAGAAGAGGGAGCGGAGAGATGTAGGCAGCAAAGAGAGAACGCGGAGAGATGAAGGGAGAAAGAGAGAGAGAGAGAGAGAGAGAGAGGAGAGGTAAAAGGTGTACTTTGAGACGGGCTGGTGTATCAGGGTAGCTGTACATTAGCGAATTACCCGCGCGCAGATCCCTCGACGGTGAACAATAAATACAGGGTAAATCGAAAATATCGTTCAAAGAGTTCGGTAAATCCTCCCTAAAAAAACTCGATAAACTGTTACAGAGGTAGAGAAAATTTTGCGCGTGCCGCGATAATATCCAAATTGAATAATACAAATGGATTGCAGTACCGAGCGCGAGCTTAAGAGTAAAAGAAAGTCAATTTTAATCACTCACTCGGTCGTCGAATTCACGACGAATGGCACGCGCGTGTGCGATGGATTCCTTACTTTAACCGCAAAACAGCTTCCTTTCCAAATTTTTTCCGCGTTTCTTCGACAGTTTCTTCTTCCAATAATTGCGGTTATTGCGTAATCACGCTTATGGCGTCCTCATTACGCCACACTGACGAAATTCAATTTCGATCTCGGGCGGAAAGACGAACGGTGCCGCCATCTGGCGGCGCGCGAGTCCAAACACACATTGCGCGACGAGCGCGTCATCTTTTGGATTGGCCAGATTAATTCTAACCTGTGATAAATCCGATCTGTTGTGTGAGAGACGCGTTGAATTCTTGTAAAGTTAAGAAAAAAAACCTGTCATGACCGACAGCGGCAGCCGTTGCAAATATTTTGTAAAACGAAAAAAACGCTTTTGCCGCATGACCGTGCGAGAGGGGAACGAATTTTGCGGCGAGCATCTGCTGACAAACGATGCTGCTGGCGATACCGATAATAGAAGAGTGATATGTCCGTTGGATCCGACGCAGTAAGTTTTGTTTGTTTATCTTTTTTTTTTTTTTTTTTTTTTTTTTTTCAGATACGCGATTTTAACGCGCAATTTGCGTGCGAAAGTTCTCTCGCAAAATCAAATCGACGTGTTTCTTCCCAGCACGTGTTACGAATCAAAGCTGAAGAAACATCTGAACGTGTGCAACGTCAAACGGAGATTGGACGCGCAGCCCGCGTTCGTGGTCAAAGGGGTGAATCTGGACGATGAGGTTATAACGGCGCCATCGCATGTGCCGTTGTCGCAGCTTGACAAACCTGTTGTCGACACGGTGATAAACAAGATTCAGTCTGCCTATGGTAAACAAAAAAGTTACTTAGACGTGAGACGTTTCAATGAGAAAATGTTTCGCGTTTTGTTGTTTTATTTCTTTCTCTCTATAATGTAATTTTTCAGAAAAGCTGCCCGAATTTTCTCAAGCGATACTGCAGCACGACGTGCTTAGGGACCAATTGAACGACGAGACTTGCGGTAACAATGTTAAAAGACACTTGATCCAAGATGCGTCTCTTTTCGGGCATTTAGAGCGAGTCGGTCTCGTGCAAAACAACACCTGTTTCATTGATTTCGGAGCGGGAAGAGGTACGCACCGGAGGATTTTATGTTCTCCATATTGGTTTTAATTTAAAACTATTTCGCAACGCGAAATTCCTTGAAATCCTCCATGAGTGGAATTTGCGCGGTGTGAGCGATGACAAATAATTTTATTTAAAATAACGTAACTAACTGTGTGAAACACAGCTCGACTGACGTACTGGTTGGGACAAATCGTCAAGAACAGGTCGAACTCCTGCGTCCTGTTGGTTGATCAGTACAGTCACCGGCACAAAAAGGACAACAAGCTGAAGAAAGAGACGCGTAATCTCACGATAAAGAGGGTGCGTGCCGATATCGCTGATCTGCAATTGAATCAGGTCGCGGAGATCCAGTCGATCAAACACATTGTCGCGATAGCCAAACATCTCTGTGGCACCGCCACGGGTACGTTTTTGCTGTTGTCAGAAAATTCTCATTATTTCGCACTACATTTACATAATAATATTGTTTTTATAGATTTAACGATACGTTGTTTATTGAGATCGATAAGCAGCGAACCGAAAGTCGACGTTCGGGGTTTAGTCGTGGCATTTTGTTGTCATCACAAATGCGAATATTCGTCCTACGTAGGCAGGGACTATCTGCGACAATGCGGTTTCACGGCGGACGAGTTTCCCGTTTTGTGTAGCATAGGCAGCTGGGCGACGTGTAATATTCCTTTGAAAAACGACGCTGAGACGCAATCCGATTCTACCGTTCGACAGCACGACGAGAATATTATTGACCAGAAATTAAACAAGCGGGAAATTATCGGACGCAAAGCTAAAATATTGCTCAACTGGGGTCGCCTGGTCTTCCTGCAAAGTGTTGGATTTCAGGCCGAGCTATTTTATTACGTTCCCACCGACGTTACGCTGGAAAACATGTGCATTGTGGCTACGCGAGAACACATTCCATCTTAGATCATGTTTTTTTTTTTAGCTAACGTCAATTTCGAGTTCCAGTAAAATCGAATACAAAATGTTTTTAGTTTTATAAGGAAGCGCGTTTCTCGTTAAGTTAATTGTTATCGATTCCGAATGGTCGATTTGAAATTGACCAATTCCATTGGAGTAATTGAATATAGCCATTTTAGTTAAGCAGAATCAACTGATCGTGTTAACATTTGATCGGCCGATTAGCCAACGATCAAAGAACTGGAGATGATGAGGATCGGCCTGTATATTCTGTCTGCTCTCTTTTTTTTTTTTTTATACACGAAACTTACTACAGTATTGTTGATTTATATTATTAAAATTTTGTTTCGAGACAAATATAATTTATTTATATAAATAAATAAAATTATATATACATACAAATAAAAAAAAAAAGCGTAGTTAATCCACAGTCGATAGAATCATCGCTCAATTTACCGATTTCATTCGAGCGAACGATACAATACCAGCGTATAGTCATACGCGCAGGTCAGAAATAACTTCTCCCCCACTAGACAGGATGCCCCGCCCAATACGAGTGATCTAATGTTCAAACATTCCACCGTTCGAGTGATGCGCAGGTGGTTTTGCTTCGGGGTGCTCCTCTTTTTGTTTTTCTAATTTCTAACTTATAGAGGGACTCTATCGATCAGAGAAAGAATAAGGAGGACACGACGGGCGGCGGCGTTGATAAAAAAAGATACGGTTGAGCACAGGTACGTATGTGCGCGATAATAATTTTTATTCAAGCGCGATACGTATGCTCGCGTGGTTTTTTCGTGACCTATTTCGTGGTGTCCATTTCTATGTGCACCTTGCGTGTACAATAGAGACAAGTGTGAGTGTGTGCGCGTATGCAACAGTAACATTTATCCGGCGATTTGTTGTCGTTCTGTCGCAGTTAATTTGGTCTGTGAAATTTTACACGCGCTCGTTGCATCGCACATGCCACGCCTGGCGCGGTGGTGGATATCGAGATCTCCTCTTACTCTCCACAAACTGAATGGGCTTCCCATTTTTCTGTTTTTTTTCAGAGTGTAAGGAGGAGAGTGTTAACGTTGTGACATGTCTATTCTAGACGAGCGCGACGACTACCTGAAGAATCCGTATTTCAAGGGACACGAGTACGGAGATTTCACGCCGTTCTATGTCACGGTGGCTCTCTGCTCCGTTTTGGGTGGCATTCTTTTCATCCTGAACATCGCGTTCTGCTGCTCGCGGCATCGGGAATATTGGCAGAATCGTCACACAGGTGAGCGTCGCGCGTGCGTGTGTGTGTGAAGCCTGTCGTGTTACATACTCCTTTTTTCGCGTGCAATTACAACTGACAAGAATTTTCTCTCATATTGTTCCCCCATTAACATGTTTGTAGGCAATAGGTGGATCCAGCCTCTTTTTACCGTGTTGCCGTACAAAACACCGCCGCTCGATTTAAGCGAACTAGAAAGCGGTATCAAGCCCCAACAGAAGCACGAGGTCATCCAGTACCACGATCTTGAGTCTCACGATATCACGGACGCGCATCCGCAGGAGTACGTGGAGATGCAGCAACAGAAACGCGAGAGTGAGATCTGAATTATAGATGACAATACTAGCAACTAGTGACTAGTGTGGTAAAAAGTCAGAAGAAAAGAACGAAAGTAATATCTTACGCTTCGTATACATACACGTCCAAAGGAACCTAGGAACTTAATTAAGTTCAATCGAGTTTAATTGAGCCTCTTGCGCTTCGACTAACAACTGAGAGAAAGATCTGAATCGTGTTGTCTCACTAAATTTCTCACTGCTAATTTTTGATCATAAACACATTGTCCTGTGTTTAGGATACAAGCAAGTTTTCCTTTTTTGCTTCACATTGTTTATCATCGAATTGATGATTTGTGACATTTATATAGCGAGTTGCGAAGCTGTTTCATCAATCGCACACTCAATCAGTAACTAGTAAATAAATTAGACTCATTGTAAATAACTTGTTCGCAATGGGCTTGCACGTTTTCTGGCCCGCCACGGCCTGTCTCACTCTTTTTGTGGTTTGCGTCATAATTGTGCTGCTCAAGTATGGCGCGCGCGTTTGCAAATTACGGCACGAACCGTTGCCGTCCGATCGCGAGTGGGAGGGCAAAACGTACTCCAGAAAATTATCCATTTCCGTGGCATAAATAACACATACGCGATAGATATAGCACTGCCTTGAAAAAGATTGCACTTAGGCTTGTATTACATTTTTCTTCAAAACTCGAATTTGACAAATAAAAGCGAAGACTGTCGATAGCACGGTCACATTAGCAATAAATGAGAGATTCTTAATGAAAATGTAAATCTTTTACGTGTATATGTTGCAGTAAAAAACGTGGAATTAAGTGCGTAGAAAGAGAGAGAGAGAGAGAGAGAGGAGAGAATAACATATATATATATATATATAGACCTGTTCATACTTTTTATCTGAGGAAATGCGTGTACAAACTGGTCGATAAACTGTGCAAATTCCATGTTTTTAACACGTACTTAACATGTAAAAGAATCCACTCTTTTCTAAGACACGTAAGTCGTACGTATTGCGTAGATCTGATATGACGATCTGATATTAGTCATGTAAGTCAGAAGATACTTTGATATTCCGTCCCCCCATTTACTGTGCAACAACACTGATACATTTTTAAACTAAATATAAGTGTCTTGTCGACAATCATTGCGAAACGATGTTTAAAAACTTTGTACAGAAAAAAACGAAAAAACAAAAAAAAAAACAAACTTGCCTTTTTACAGCAATGTGCGTTTAAGAAAATTTTAACGTGTTTATACATGTCCGTCCATATTTCTTGTTTGATATTAATTATATTCTTATGCAAAATATGATTTTTTTTTTTTTAAATAATATATAATATCGATATAACCGAGCTTTTGTAAAAGTTTTGTACCTCTTTTAATATATTTTACAAATAAAACTGAAGGAAACACCAAGAGAACAAACGATATGTCGATAATGCCGATATAATCGGGCTTTTGTGAAAGTTTTGTATCTCTTTTCGTACATTTTTACAAATAAAAACTCAGAAGAAAACACCAAGGAAAAAAACAAACAAATGTGACAAAAATTGTATCTCACCTCCGAATTGTACCTTGCGAAAAACGCTCTTGTATATATACATATATATATATATATATAATATTTTATTTTTTTATTGACAACATTGGATTTTTGTTACATGTGTAATGGTTACACAATTATTTCAATAAGTAAGTAGATACATTATACAATTGTTTTTGGTTTTGTTTTGTTTTTTTTTTTTTTTTTCATAGAGTAGTTCGTAAAGAAAAATCACTGATTTTTTAACGAGCTACGGATACATCGAATTCAGGAATTGATCCTAAGAGCTAACGAGGTCTGAACGACCGAATAATGTTCAATGATGAATCATCAACCGCGACGCCAGCGATTTAAATAAATTAACATTGACGATTAATCATTTATCTAAATCGTTGCGCGAGGCAGTTGTAGTCTGTACAACAAATCGACCAAATTTTTTTTCAAATTTGTACACTTAAAATTTGTTTGCAATCTTACACAATCAAACGCAAGATGCGTGTCGAAAATTTTTGTAACGATCTGTTGTAACTAGAAAAAAAAATAATAATAATCAAGAGAGCGGCACATTTTGTTTTTTTTTTTTTTGTTAAACGGTTGCGTTGAAGACGAGATGAAATGATTAACAAGACGATTGATGAAAGAAATCAACTCGGTCCGCGATAAGAACGGCGAGTGTCTCGTATGTTCTAATTGTTTTTAATTCTAACGAATAAAATTCTGAACGATTTCCTTATTATAATAATAATAGCTAGAATACCTATGAATCGTGTGTGTGTGTGTTTCCGAAAAAAAGTGTACGCAGATAGCAAACGATCGCCGTTTGAAAAGAGTTTGTTTGAACATTGATTTTTTTCTCTTTTCTTTTTGCGCGAAAAAAGGATTCAAAATCTCACGCAATTTAAACGAGACGTTTCTCGTCGACTGAATGAACGAACGATTCGTTTCTCCGACAAACTATCTAGCTGGGTTGGGAATTCAACAACAGGGCGCGACGTAACAATTTGATTCGCGCGCGCACACAGATCGAGAAAAATCGATTTCAAAATGTCTCTCTCTGACGCGGGACAGTTCGCTATCGCTGCGCGCACTCGTCTCGGAGAATGCCTGTATAATTATCGAAAGATCTGAAAAATTAGTCTCTAGGTTTTACTTGATGTATCGTCTAATCATGCGCTATATTACAATGCGATTAAAACACGAAGAGCTTCTTCTCTTAGAAAGCTCCACATAAAGAAGTCAAGCGCGATATGTGTGCTTGTTACACCTATTTCACACTGAGAACTTTCCCGCGGAAGAAGTGGAAAAACTGACGACTACGTAAAAAGAAAAAAAAAAGGAACGATCTCACACACATCTCACATATATATATATATATATATATATATATGGATTTCGAGTATCAAAAAATCTCTTCCGGAACGCAAACGCAGATTTGCGCAGCTGATTATAAATTCTCTATCTTCGACTATCGTCGGTCGTGTGCGATTCGGCACTCGCTCTCGTTGTAAAATAGATGTAATCGCATCATTTATTAGAAACATTTAATGCTGTCGACCGGCATAAACGAGTCCCACACACACGCACACACGCACGCACACATATACACACACGCGTTTTCATCATCGTGCGTATATCCTAAAAAATACAAGCTGGCTTCGCCACGATGCCACGTATCAAATCGCACCTTTTTTGTATTCGTTTTTTGTTTTTTTTTTTTGTTTTTTTTTGCAAAATATATACTTTGCGACTTTTTTTGTGCGGATATGATGTTTTGTGGAATTGAATTTACCGGTCGAAAGATTAATTGGAGGAATATAGAGCAATTAGATAAGAGCCCATATAGAGAACGGAGATAACATTATTTCGATAGAGTTCGCTTTGCGCGTGATGATATGCTGTAATACGGGAGCTAGAACTAGGCGCTTGGTGATGACGCGTGCCCCATTTCACGTACGGCGTCTACGGGCGTTTAAAACATATACATATATATGTATACGTATATATATATGTAATAAATTTCTTGAGATCTTGGAAGTATCTTCGAGTCGCGTGGGAGAGCTCGAAGAAGTCTGAATATATTTACGATTTTTCTTTTTTTTTTTTTTTTTCAATACAATAGAGTCAAAATTTCCTATTGTAAAACATTTGACGTAAGAACACACTTAAAAAAAAAAAAAAAAAAAAAAAAAAAAACTCGCGTCTTTGTCCAATGCGAAGCACGTCGCACGCGAGTCACACACGCGTGCAGTACCAAACGCGCGAGCAGCTTGACTTTTTCTTTTTTTGCTTTTTTTTTCATTTTTTCTCACCGACGAGCCTCTCTGTATACATCTAGATTGGAAAAAACAAACGATATATAACGTTTTTTGTTTTGCACAGAGGAGGGATTTGATTTTATACCGTGGCGTCGAAAAGATACCTAGTGATCTCTCTCTCTCTCTCTCTCTTTCTCTCTCTCTCGCGCGCGTGAGAGCGCGCACATTTGACGAGACAACGAGACGACGAGTTTATTTTAGTTTGATTTTCATGCTCATTGGCTTTGCGAGTTTCCATATTTGCCAGTTACCACTTGATACATTATTATTAAACGTTAACTGCGAATATTAACACCGGAAGTGATGACGTCCTGTCGAAAGAGGCGCTGAAGATTCCGGGAAAATTCATTAGGCTCGCGCGAACATTCTGCGTGTTTTATTTTATTTTATTTTTTTTTTCAATTCCAAATTTCTGATATTTTTGATGCGGCTCTTTTGATCGGCTCCATTTTTTGATTTTCAAAATTTTTGATTCGCCGTTACAATTTGTTTTGTTTTTTTTTTTTTTTTTTTTTCGAATCCTCTTTTTTTTTTTTTTGGAGGGTCGAATCTTCGCATCGGCGTAATAATTGTCGGAATATCTCGCGCATGTTACATGACACACAGGACAAAGTTACTTCGAACACCGAACACTGTATATTTATGTGAGAATTGAATGAGAGCTGTTTAATAACATGACGAATATTGTACACGATTTTTAAGTGGGGTCAGCAGTTAAGCCAAAGGGGATTCACTGCTGCGTTTCTTTGTGTGTGTGTGTATAGTAAACAATAATATAATTATCAATATAATAATAATAATAATAATAATAGTAATAATGCGATTATTGAAGGAAGACGAGAGAACAGCTTTGGCAGACGATGACCTTTATCTTCTGCGAATTTTACCTTCAAGAATATAAGCGATTGCTTTCTAGTCGACGAGTTCTACGATCGCTACGCTCGTTTTTTTTTTTAATCGCAGTACAACGCAGTGGTGCAGATTGGTTGCAGATATAGAATCTGTTTTGAGAAAAGCTAACGTCAATCAAAAAACGTTCGTTTCACTCAAGCTGTCGGGGAAAAGCGTCGCACGTCATCGAAACGATTCGCGAGAGAAAAATATATTCGGGCGGGGGAAGGGGAAACGGACGGGAGAGAAGAGAGATGAATAACGTTTGCACAAACTGCATCACTGTATGTATCTGACGAGTAGTTTGTATTTAATTTTCGTCATCTCGAAAAACACGGTTACGTATCGGTTACCAATCAATTCTCTGGCTGATCGCGCGGCTTAACCCTCCCGAGATCTTGCCAACGTGTCCATTTTTAGAAAACCGTTATGTGATCAATAACTCGTCTATCTATCTAGAACCTGTTGCAAATTGTGTCAACGAGTTAAAATAAAAGAAGACTCGGACAGATATATACGACGCTGAAAAAAAAAAAACGAACGGTTTTCTCGTTTTTGTTTATCCCTCGACCTCGCCGAGACTCGGGGTGGGGGGTGGAGGGAGACAACAACGCAATTCCTCCCGGAAGGATTGACAGTTTTCACACGTTGTTGTTGCCGAGAACGGAAACGATCACCGAGACGTTACGCACATTAACCTGAATTATGTTAACAGTAATTAATGTGTGTTATAATTAACTGACGGCAGCGCACCCTGAAAGTGTGATCGCGGGACAACGCGACACACGTTGCCCCGCATTTCGAAATACGTGATTACCAGGCAGTAGTAATGTAGCCAATAAACGATTCGATCTTTCCCGATCAAAAATCGATTTTATTGACCTGTCTCGCAATCAATCGGTAATTCGAGAAAAGATCGAGATACGGTATAGGGATCCGAAGATGTGGGAGTGCGCTTTCGTTGCCCAATTAGAGGAGACGATTGGCTGACGATTACTGCTTGCCCGATTTCTTGTTCGATCGCTCGCCTGGAAAAATAACGAAAATTCGCGTTCAAATGTTTTTCGAATGTCTTTCTCTTCTTCTCGCGAAAAGCAATTATTACTCAATCAATCAGTTGAGTGAATAAATAAATAAATACCTTTGGTGGATTTTTTGGTATTGGTCTCCGGTTTACACCTCTTGGTGAGTCGTCGCGTCTTATCGCAGGATGTGTCGCTGTTCGCCTTTAAATTGTCGATTCTCGTCATCATTTGATTCACGCATCCACTCCACGTGCCTTTCTCGTATCGGCATGCTGCGGCCGACAATACACAGACCAGCGATTAGAAAAACGCGTACGCGCGTGGACGTTTCCTGTCCGCACATAATACGAAAGAGGGCGGGGGAGGGGGTGGAGAGGAGAGAAGAAAGAGAGGATTACAAACGTGACTCACCTTTCTTGCACTTCTTCTGAATAATCTTGGTCTGCTCGCAGGACTTGTCGCCCTTCTTGAGGTTGAGAGTGCGCGACCGCAGGTTGGTATTCGAGTCGCATTCCGACCATTGACCCTTCACGTATCTGCACGACGAGGAGCTGCCGGATGCTGCGTCAGCAGACGCGAAACGTCAATAGAAACAATTGGACGCAACGTCGATCAAGCGAATAAAGAGAAACTTTAAAGGAGGATAGGGAACGACTTAATTATGCCGTTCGTGCGTACGTTGTGTGTGTTGTTACCGTACACACGCACGATAAACATCAAGTAACACACATCAACGTTACAATTTCCTTCTTCGCAATAATACGCAACTGTTGCGTATTACAACTGTTACGTATTAAATTGCACTTGCGTATTGTCGAGTGGGAAAAATTGTAACAATCGGTGTGTACGTTACTCTCGTAATGTTTTTTGAACCGGATATGTGTGCGAACGATCTCTCTTTCTCTGTTTCGAGTGCTCGACGACGGGCACAATAACGCGATCAAAGGGGAAGGGGGAGGAAGAAGTGGAGAGAACAACGGATTAATTACAGAAAGAACTCACTTCGTTCCTTAGTGCCGCGCACCGTGCGCACGAGAACCTCCTCTTTGTCGTCGTCTTTGTGAATGGTTTGAGGATGATCCTCATCCTCGTCCCACAGATCATCTGTTTCCGCTCGCGCAGTCGTAGAGATCATCAACAGGGCGATGGCCACAAGAGCCAAACTCCAGCACAGCTTCATTCTGTTCGGGAAAATAAGGGAGAGAAAACGTTAAGTTCCGCAAAATCTCATGTAATTAGAGTCGCAATTATTTATTTCGCTTATCAAGATCGCAGCGGGGTCGTTTGACGCGCATTGTTTCAGAGGCGATATTTTTCTAAATTAAAAAAAAAAAAAAAATATATTCTTCAACAACAAATTGATTCTCTGGTTGCTCTGTAACGCAGAAGGCCTATTGATTTTGAAATTCAGAAAATGGAGTACTTTTTTATCTTATCGCGTGAAAATATACAAAATACGATATATCGTCGTCGTGACGTAATAAATTTTCAACAATCGCGAATGATCCGCTTCTCTCACGGGCGCGGTGACGATCGCGCGGTTTTAATTAGCGTCAAATTCCGAGAACGATAATTAACATTAATTCAGCGACATCAACGGCCGCACAATATTCTCTGCCGACCGATGAATGGATACCGCGGCCCCCGAAGTAATGAGCGGCAATATCGAGCGAATTGCTCGCGATATGTTTTTCATAACGACGCGCTTTGTTTTTTGTTTTTTTTTTTTCGCAGCCATTCGATTCCCCCGACAGTTCCTTGACGAGAGAGAGATTTGCCGACGTTAATTAAACCTGATCTGTCAATCTTTATTAAAACCGAGCCGACGAACGACTGCGACGATGACGCAACTACCGCAGCACAGAGAGAAGAAAATGCCGCGCGCACAGTACAAAAGACTTATTCGCGCGAAGACTTCGAGTTCGCAGAATCCCAGCTGGCGTTCGTTAACGCGCGATTATTAAACTTTTCGAGGCGACGTTCTCGTTAAGATTCATTGCGATTATCTCGGCCCTCGTCTCTCTATCTCCACGAGACGAGAGAGTAGCGTCGCGGTAGTGACGCTCTTAGTGAGTTACTCTTAACGAGAACTTCAAAGAATAATCCGATTTCGTGCGGCTAAACACACCCGGGGGATGGACAAAAAAAAAATATATATATATATATAAAAATTCAACCCGACACGTTGTCGCAAATATAATTCGCTCGCTCCTCAAACATTCTCCTACACTGCTGTGCTTTTCAGTTTCAGTTAGCTGTGCGTCGACCTCGTTTAAATAATCTCGTCTACGTTTCCGCGATAGCGTGGAGACGATTTCGATAACACGGAATTTCGAGTGTTGTTGTACATTTCATATACGTACGTCTACATATCTTTCAGTAATAAAAAATAATAATAATAATAATAAAATAATTGAAATATATAATTGCATTTAATAATATACAAAATATTTGAAACGAACGTCGCGCGCACTCCCCTGTTTCGCGCGCGCATCAATAAAAAAGTTGCGTTAAATTAAGTTGAAGCGAAGTTTAATCAAGTTGAAAATTTGAAGTTAAGTTTAATTAAGTTAAAAGAAAAAAAAGAAAGTTAAATCTAATCAAGTTTCGGAAAATCCGAAAACGAGATCCGAGATTATAAAATATCCGTGTTTGAGCGCTGAAATTTTGACGAAAGACGCCGTCGATCGGACACCCCCCTTCCCCCTCCCGTCTCCAGTTGAGCGCGCGGAAGCGCGCCGAGGATTGATTTATTGGAGGGTGCGCGATGATATCGCACGCACATATAAACGATTGACACTCAAGGTCTTTTCTTAGATCGATGCCATCGCATCTCGCATGCATGGCAAAGCGAGATGATGACGCGCCTACGGCGAAATCAGAACAGATCGGCCATTCGCCAAGGCCACGGAACTAATTAATCACTGACGATAAAGCGGGAGGAGTATCGCGCGCGCGCGCGCGCACGGAGAATAATTTTGCGAGCGACACTTTCATCGACGATACATGGATCGTTTCTCGTCGCGCAAACTATATGTTGGCCGAGTTCGCGTATCGAGAAGACGCCGCAGTTTCTCGCGGCGTTTATTTGCTCTGCACATCCCCCTGAAGGGAGAAATATTCAAACCCGCAAAATTGTAACATCTAATTAGGAGATTGGGAAGTTTGAAAGCCGTTTGCAAATATCAGGAGGGAGGGGAGAGGGAAGAGAGAGTAAATTCATCCGCGAACTCAAAACACACCCCTTGGAGAAATTTGAGATACAAATCGGAATGAGGGAACACAGAGACCCTAAATCGTGATATCAATGTAACGAATTGGAAAAAAAAAACGAATAATAGAATCAAAGTGCGATACGCGCATTTCGCTCGGCGCGTCATATATTTTATTCGCGTACGTGCGCTCATTATTTACATATATATACAGTTTGCTTCCCCCTCCCCCGTTCGACATTGAAACAATCAGAACTGGTCGGCACAGACAATCCTTTGCTGTCGAACACATACGGACGGCAAATACACATCGCCCGCTCTGTTTTCTCTTCCCCTTAGAGCGAGTCTCTCGTCCGCCCGCATTCACAAACGAGATTCGTACAGGGAAACTCGTACAGGGCCTCGTGTTGGTGAACGCGAGGATTGACGGAATTGACAAAATTATCGTCGCGTCAGAAATGCCGGACGCGAATGAGACAGAGCGAGCGGACGTTGCCTTGTTCAAGTTCGTCGTCGAAACCATTGTCGGCTCAACAACGTCGCCGCGATGTGGACGAGCAGGAGAAAGAGCGAACAAGAGAGAGAGATAGAGGAGAGAGCGAGAGAGAGAGAGAGAGAGGTATTGCGGATAATATGTCGTCGAATATAGACCGGCGGGGACACGCTCGCGTATATCCGTGAGCAAGGGGACGTTGCCCGATGTCCAGATATACGCTGGCTGCAAGATTCTTCAATGCGTGTTTAATTCGTGCGCACGCACGCAATCTCCTCCGTCTTTTCCTCGCGCCTGCACACAGAGATGTTTCGCACACATACACACACACACACACGCATACGGGACGTACCTGCGAAAGAAAATTTTTATCTCAATAAAGCGTCAAAAATCGGAAACTGTGTGCAGAAGAAAGAATCGCGCGAATGCTCGATAGGGAAAACATTAAGAAACTCGTTTACGCAAAATCCACGTTAGCGAACAAACTTGTGTACACAGAAAAGATACCGAATAATCGGGGAAGACAAAAATTGTCACGCGCGTGTGCGTCAAATCGCAAAAAAAAAAAAAATATCGGACATATTTACGCATCTACGAGTAGACCAAACGGAGAAAAGCACGGAGAATCATTCGGGGAACGCGTGGACGCGTTTCGACCGTAACTTATCAATGAAGAAAAATAAACGTGCAGATAAAGCACGGCGTGTTGCCGGCGCGCGATATCGAAAGGCTGCGACAGCACAAATTAAAAGCGAAATGAGCTTCTCCTCAGTGATGTGATTTATAAAACGCCGCGTCGTTACTCTTTATTATGACTGTCATTTAAAAAAAAAAAAAAAAAACGCGTCTTTTCTCTTTCTCTCTCTCTCTCGCGCGCGCGCGCGCGCGATGAATTTTCGTTTCCCAATAAAAAAAACTCTCGATTTCGCAGCGCGCGGAGAAAAATCAATTGTTTGATTTGATAAATTTATTTAAACTTACCGTACTCGAACGGAACGAGAAATATCAATGTTGCATAAATAAATCACCCTTCGACCTTTTTCTCTCTCTATCTATCTATCTCCGCTGTCGTCATCGCGCAATTCTATATACAGGCGAGTCCAAAAAAGTGTGCAATATAAAAATAATTCGTCATATATTTTATACCGGTTCCACTGCTCTGTTTGCTCCGTCTCCTGCGCAACATTGACACGTACGTGATAATTGACGCGTACGTAATCGTTTTTAAGTTTATTTTTTTTTTTTTTTTTTTACGTTGGAGAACAGCGTCAAATGAATCTCCCATCTTTCCTTCTGAATGAAAGCCCTGAGGATTGTGAACGAGGATTTAACATCCTCTCGAGAAAGAGAGAGAGAGAGAGAGAGAGAGAGAGAGAGAGAGAGAGACAGAGAAAGAGAATAAGAAACTAGACATCGCCTAGAAACAAGCTCTAGCTTTCGGCCTCGACGCTGTTGCTAGTGCGCTCGCGCGGCACGTTTATAAATAGCTCGAAAATGAGGGGTTAAAAGGTTACAGCGCGTAGTCTGGTGCAGCCCTAAAAAACTGACTCGTGTGTCACTTTACAAGACCTACGCGCTGGTCACGCGGCTGCAGAAAGTAACGAGGACGAATTAGCCGTCATTGCGCTTGTCCAGCGCATCTCTCTCTCTCTCTCTTTCTCTCTCTCTCTTGGAATTATTGTCGGACGGAATTTTGCGCCCGCCCCCTCTTTTTTCCCCATTCTGTTCTGTTGCAAAACACGCGAATAACATCTCTCTGTGAACAAGATTTGTTTTGTTGAAAAAAAAAAAAAATAAGACAGATATTTGTACGCGCGAGCGAAACGTCATCTTCCGCGGATTCTCAATTGAAGAACGCGAGAGCTTATTTTAGCCACGTCTATTTGCCGTGAAGCTTTGATTCACACGTATAACAGTCTTTCGATCATTTCCAACTTAAAAAAAAAAAAAAAAAAAAAAAAAACTTGTCAAATGAACTAAAGTCCATCCTAACGCGTGTATGCGATAGATAAATTTCTTGTCGATTTTACCTATCTCTGCGACGCGCTCGCGTTCGATCATCATTCATCAGAGCAGAGAGAGAGCAGGAGCGGGAGCGGGGAAGAGAATATCTCCGCGGGAATCTGCGGGCTGAAATCGCGTTCAACAACTCGGGCTCCGAGCTCTAAAGACAACGGAGATCGTGGAGAATATATAGAGAGAGAGACAGAGAGAGAGACGTGGAGATAAAGAGGAGAGAAACTCAACTGAAAGAGAGACCCCAAAAGAAAAAGAGAGCGAGAGCGCGCGCGGGGCGCGGGTGGAATGAAAGGAGGCATCGATCGTCATCATTGCGTCGCAGTGCGCGCGCCCGATGGCAAAAAGATGCTTTTAATTTGATCCCTCTCGATCGTTCTCGACCCGTTCCTGGTTCGGCGCGCGCGCGGCGAGAGCGGGATTGGCGGTGACGCGCAAAAAATTGAATCTTCACCATACTGTCAGAGAAGAGTGGTGAAATTCAGGGGCGGGTCTCCGCTCCGCTTGCTCGCGGAAAATCGATCAGCAGCGCCGGGCGGCGGCATCGGCGTTTTGCTCTCTCTCTCCTCTCTCTCTTTCTCTCTCTCTCTCGCGCGCGCGAGAGAAAGAGAGAGAGAGAAAGACTCACCTGCCACGGGGATGCTGAGTAGCGAACCAAGCTCCAGATCAGCTTCCAGACGCACTCCCGACTAGTTCCGTATGTTTACACGACGATGCGATCGTGGACACGCTCGTTGAAGGAGACGCTGCAGACGCAGACTCCGCTTCGCGATGCGGCTGAATAATCAGCGGCGTCGTAACGAAGAACTTTTTTTTTTTATATTTGAACAGCTTCGTACGTGAACCTCCTCGACGTTGCGGTGCCGTCGACTGCTCCACTACTACGTGTTGCTGCAGCCACTAGGCACTGTCGCCGTCGACCGGAGTCATCCCCCTCCCCGAGAGTCCGACATCCCTCAGGCGCCACGCATATCCTCCCCGCTCCATCTGTCGATCTTCCCCCTTCTTCGCCGCCGCCGTCGTCATGGTGATCATCCCTCCTAGGAAAGAGAAAGGCGACTGGATAAATAGAAATAGAACCGCGGGATAAAGAAGAAGAGAGATAAAATTGTACAGGACGTTTCAGAGTGACGTTTAGCAAGTTTAATCAAATCAGAAAATGAGATGTTCGAGGAAATTAGAAAATGAGAAGGGTTCAAAAGATCCAGATACAAAATTAAATTTACACGTCGAGATACTTGAAAAACACACACATACACGGGCACATGAAAAATGGAAAATTGTGCAAAAAAACATGTGCGACGGAAAAATATATAAAAAGTACTAGTATAAATCAAAAACTTACTTTGCGTGATGATGGGAAAGAAGAAATAATGACAACGTGTTTAATTAGGATTGCTTTCAAAAATAAACATTTATTTCAAAATTAATGCTTACCATTAATGCTGTATTCTAAAAACTAAGATCTCTATCCTAGAGGACACCGAGTGTGTTTAGGTGTGTTGTCTTAAAATTCCTTAAGAATTTATACCGCATTATTAAGTTTTGTGTACAATTTTTGTATAGTACCTTAATGGGCTTTACAGCGAATTCAGCTTAGCTGAGCTGATTCACGAAATCACATGACATTCCTCGTACTCTTTTCAAAAAGTTCCCAAGAGATCAAGCTTCACAGATCCAAGGATCGATAGATATAAGAATTCAGAACCTGTCAAAGGTCCGAGACTACAAAATAATAATAATAATAATAATAATAATAATAATAACAATAATAATAATGACAATAGACTTCGAAAAAAAATTCACAGAAAATGTACAAACCGAATATTATTACAATATACAAGAATTCCGAAGTCTAAAGATCCTAAGATCCAAAAATTGGAAAATTCAAAAAACCCAAAAAAAATTTCAGGACCCTTATTTCGGGATTCCTATCGACTCTTAAAGATCTTTTTTTTTCTTCTCTTAACGCCTTACATTCTAAATGCACCGCACTTGATGCGTGTTCGTACCCTAATTCGACGATCAAAATTATGTGTGTACAAAAACTGAGTTGCGCGTTAGTTTTTTCTTACACCATCAATTACAATTCGACGCAGTTCTCACTCTCCATTATTTCGATAAAGATAGTAAAATGATAGTACCGCTAAGTGATGATATCACATTCATGGTTCGGAGTATGCGCTATTGAGGATTGTTTTTTTTTGTTTTTTGTTTTGTTTTGTTTTGTTTTTAGACAGTATCCTTTGTAGATTGTATCAATTCTCCAAATGACGTTTCCAAACATTGCCGCAGCTCTGCAAAACTTACCACTAAAATACTCTGTTCATCTCGTGACATGAGGCATACCTGCGCGCATATTAACACAATTGATGAGATTATTTTCTGTTCACACACGCGCGCGCACACGTACACACATACACGTACACGTACACGTACACGTACACACACACACACACACACACACTGCGAGAAAGAAATAATTAAACACTCTTACCTTGTCCTGCGAGCCCGAATCCAACTTATTTAGACAAGCTACGACATGCGCCAGGTCCAACCAAGGTCTTCCGTCAGTTGACACTTGATGAAACACATAATCTCTAAACAGTTTGAGCATGTAGCGATCGCCCGTTTCCGCCCATGTGGGTTCCATATTGAGTTCCGGTCTTTCATTGATTGTCGCCAATTTGACCAGTAACTTAAATAATCGTCCGTTCTCCAACTCCTTGGCAAGTTCGTTCTCCAAAACGTCCAACCGTAATTGAGCGGCATCCAACTGCGTGTAAAATCGCGCACCGATCATCGGCATGAGATCTGTGACGCTCTTACGGGGTTGATTTGACAGCAAGTACCTAATAATTGTAACAGTACTAGATTGTCAAAGATCGCAGACCTTAAATCGAACTGCGAAAATGAAAAATTATTATCAATTTTAAATCATTATATTACGTACAGGATGAGATTTCGAAGGTCAGTAGAGTAGGAACGTGTAATCAGCTCGATGGAAGCTGACATATTGTCGCGATGGACGGCGATAAGGCTTCGACAAGCTAGAGCTAAAACCAACTTGCCAAGCGCTACTAAATCCTCTTGCTGATAATGTGGAATGAGAGTGAGAGGATTTGCAGCGTTTCCATCAAGAGTAACTACATCTGGTATAGCGACACAGCTCAAGCGAAGTCGCGTTCTCGATGTAAGTAGTACCTTGGTGGGATCTAAGCATCTATACGCCAAGCCTGCGAGAAACGCACGTCAAATTAATTGTTATTTCAAAAACAAACACGCGCGAAAAAAACGATCAAAACAAATCAAGTGAATACCAACCAGCAGCATGAATGACACGAAATGCGGCAGTGAGTTGAATAATGTAACTCCAAATAACACTTTCCGGCAGCATGCTGCTATGCTGCTGTCTGAGGATAGTGTTTTTGGTATGACTATAAGGCCGTGGCGCGTTGGGGTCTGAAGAAAACGGATCCGTATAACCGTTGAGCTCGGTCGAAGAGAAATGTTTATTCAACAAAGTCTCCGAAGCGGGGTGATAATCGTATACGAACACCATGGCTAAAAAGGAAATCGATCAAGAATACAGAAAGGAGTGAAAATATCGAGGGAGCAAGAATAGAAGGTTTTTTGACTGTAGTATTTTAATACGAACAATGATCACCAAATGCTTTGGTGGTAAAAACTTCCCTCAACTGAACCAGATTTGTGTGAGACAGTCGCTTCCACATGTCAACCAATACCATACATTTTGTGTTGGCAAGTCGAAAATCTATAGCAATATCAATCAAGTTCGCCAATCGACGTTAGTTTCGTTCATCAATGCTATGCTGATAATTATTTGAAGAAAAAAAAAACAAACTCCTTAATTTACTTACCATGTACACGACGTAAACAGTAACGAATGCCAGTCTTGATATTGGTAGCTTTGTACGTTGAAGTCTGATATCCGAGAACCGTCGAGGCAGGTTTGTGGATTGGCTCTAAAGGGCACAGCTCGTGATAATTATCAACCTCATTAGGCAAGTCAGGAAATCTTACTACATCAGGTTGTGCCAATGTCAATGCATTTTTTTGGAGAATATCCAGCCGCAAATTCTCACTCACAAAAAAACTAGGGGCAGCTTGAGGGGGAGGTGTAGAGGGGGCAGAAGAATTATTAGATGAGGGTGGTTTGGCAGGTTTTATAGGTTGCAGATGCGAAGGTGTGCCTGGATACACATAACCGATCTGGCCTGCTGTCACAGGTCCGATCTGAAAACAGGGAACAAGAAAGAGTTTAATTAATTGTATGAGATTACAATGTGGCAAAACAAAACTCCACTTATATTTACATAAAAAAAAAAAAAAAAATTACCTCAGTTCCGTCTTCTGCTCCAACAGCATCACCGGTGGCATTTCCGAAATAAAAGTACGTAGTGCCACCCACATTCTCTTGCGAATGCGTGTAGGAGTTGTTAAAGAGATTTGGCGAGCTGCTATTGCTGCCCGCAAGGCCTCTTCCTGGCACAAATTCGGGACTAGCAGTTATCTTCTTCTGCGAATCCAGAGAGAGATTAGACAAATGCTTGGTCACTGAACTTGTGTTCAATCCTATACCAGGACTCTGGCGACTCTGTCAATCAAACACATGGATTTTCACACAGTAAATTCAAGAAAATCTCTTATTATCATCAATGCAAGACTGAATGAATTACCATGTAGGTAGCAAGTTTGGACTCCAATGGAACTCCGTTTGTTTGAGGAGAATATGTGACATACATTGCTGGGTCCATTGTTCCCTCAGCCACTGCATTTACTACTTATTGTTTCTTACCTTTCCTCCTTGCTCTCTATGTCGTTCCTGATTAAATTTACCGCCTGCTTGTCTCTCATGCAAATTCTACCGTGGAGTTTTTTATTTTGGCATTTTCTCGTCTCAGCCTTACACACGCAAATTGGAATCTCAGCCTTCTGACATGTGTCCTGTGACATATCTTTAAACACCATCAATACAAACATATTCATGGAATCATGTGTAACATAAACAAGTGGTTCTAAAGTGTAAGTATCTATTAAAAATAAATGCTTTATCAACATGGACTTCTTTGTTAAAGTGTATTTACTGTAATATATATTTATTTCTACGAAAAAAATAAAATATATTAACAATAATATTATATACAAAAATGTAGTTCGTGCAAAACCAACATTTCTCAAAAGATTAAAGGCTTTGTCAGCTCGAATTTTATCTAAGCATAATGTATACATTAGTTAAAAGATTTTTAAGAACCATAATCAAGTAGTATCTCTATATCAAACTTAAGTCCACTTCCACTAACAGTCTCTTCTCAGCAAAAACCGACAGAAAGTTGAGAGAAAACAAATTTCGTTAACAAATTGCGAGAAAAAAAAACGCGCATTTCTTGTGCTGAGCGAGCACAAAGACACAATAACGGTTCGTCGGCTAGCTATCTAGCATGGCGAATAAAAATAGAGGAGGAGAAGAGCGCCAACAATGGCAGCTGATTTTGACAATAGATCGACGGGAAAAAACGTAAACGAAACGGAGCGCTGAGCTCCGATCGCTGACGGGCGACAGAAGTCGACGGCGATTTGGCGCAAAAGCGACACGAGGAAAACAAACGCGTAAATAACGACGCTCTCAGCTCTGCGCGCGAATAAAACGCGGGTACGCCAACATAACCCATTCGCGCTGTCACACACGGTATCGCCGCCACTACCGCCGCCGTCGATCGCGTCGGTGCGTTGCTCTTTATCGCGTGCTTGCTTGGCGGTGCAAAAAGCGCGGAAATCTCGCGGTTTCGCCGTCTCATCGTCGCGCTTGGTTCGTACGGACGGACAAACGGATGGACGGACGGATGAATCGCCGCTCTCCTCTTCCTCGGGTTTCTCTCTTTCTTTTTTTTTTTTTTTTTTTTTTTTTTTTTTTAATTATTTTCTTACAGTAAAGATGCGAAGAACGTGAACCGGATTGCGTGTCGTATCACAGCATTGCTTCTGTTCGGATTCGGCGGACGATAACGGTGAAAGCGCACAATATATTCCACCACAATTCGCTTCGACTCGATCGTGTACTTATGCACACGATGCCTGCGTGTTTACACGATGTAGGTTCTCTCTCCCCTTCCGCTCTCCCTCGCTCTTCTTCGCGAACTTACACACACCTCTCTGTGAGCTCCGATCTGTGTGTATCGCCGCGATCCGCGTCGACGTTCTCCTCCTCCTCCTCCTCCTCTTCCTCCTCCTCCTCCTCCTCCTCCTTCCCATCACCTCGCAAAAGCGCGCTCTCCCGCCAGCCAACGCAGTCTCTTCGATCGCTGTTGTCCCCGCGGTGTATGACGGTGTTCGTTTTCTACTTGCATGCGGAATCGTCGTGTCAATTTTGCCATTTGTTTCGAAGCAATATCAAGTCTCGTGCGAAGATACGGCAAATAACAGATAAAAAAAAAACGCCTCTTTCAAGCGTCAAAGAATCGGCAAAAGATTATATTGAAATAAAAAATCCTCCCGCTCGATTCCATCCGACGCAATTCAATGAATATATATTGAAAATGCTTCAGCACCTATAAACAGTTTTATTGTTATGATATTTTTTTTGTTGTAAACTATTTCCTATTATAAACAAGAAATATATGTGCTTGTTTCCTAAATAAATATAAAGTCAATCATACTCTTTGTAAAATATAAGTACCAGAAAGAAAACTGAGAGCTGCCAGGGTCATGGGAAAAACTGTAATAAAAGAGAGAAGTCTGAGAGCGGAGCCCATAAGAGAAATGTGTAATTGTTTTGCCACCCCGCAAAATCCAGCGCAATGTCCACGTGATGGTGCACATTGGCAACTACGTAGCCAATGTCCAACTTGCCGGTGCGTACGCTATGTCGAACGCCATGTCACGGTTCTATTTCGTGCTACGTCCACAAGTTGCCGCTCTCTTCTGTGCTATATGCGCAAGCAAACAAAATTAAAAAAAAAAAGTTATTTCTTCTTGGAATTGTGATACGTTACATTTACTCCTACAAAGTCCCCACATATATATATGCGTGTGCTATATTTTTTAACCACACCAGAAGCAGTACGTGTTGCCGCATCTGATGACAGTCCGCAGTCTGTTCAAAGTTTGGGACGGAAAAATATAAACGCACTTCCAAATATTATATAAAACAATATATATATATATATATATATATATATATATATACGAAATAAAAATACGTAAAATCTAAAAGCAGTTCTTCTTTCTCCCATCTTCGATTTAACTTTATCATCACTAAACCTTTAAAAACCAGTCTGCAACAGCGAAAATATATTAGAACAATACCTAGAAAAAATACGACGGACATTGCGCTAGCTTATAAGGCAGAAAAGCTATTACACAGTTTCTCATATGGCTGCTCTCTCAGTTTTCTCTCTGTAAATTCGAGTGGAATAGAGATTTGGTTCATTAGTCGATCGACTGTCAATTAACGCGATCGATCAATCGACCTATCGACCGACTGAATCGACCAAATGGCGTATAATCGACCGTTCGCGTTAATCCGAAATTGGAGAACGTTGCAAATCCGGCTTAATGTTTGATTATATTTTTGCATTGTCTCGATTTCTCGTCGCCGCTTTTTTACCGGTTGTTCTCACCAGGTTATTTCACACTGATTCGTTGTGTTTCAACATGAAATGATTTCTGAATGTTTCGATCGTTATTGATTCTCATGTTGTTGCACCGCGATTGCGAGCGTGCACGTTTCAAAGTGTGAGTTATAATAAAACGCAACAGAGAGACTCGGCACACCGTACGTGCGTATGTTCGTTGAATAGTATATACGCGTACCACTTGATATATATATATCGAAAAAATATAACAAAACCAAGCGTTAATCGAGAAGGAAACAATGAGCACGCCGCAGTCTAACAAGAAGAAAGGCAGGAACAGAATGGGAGTGCTCAGTGAAGGTGCAAGCCCCTCAAACACCGAGACACTCAGCAGCCAGGAATCGGCAAAGTTTGTTTTGGTATGGAAATGATCCTTTTCACATTGGTTATGAAATGTCTAATTAGCCACAGGTTTTATTTATATTTCACACACTTTGTGTGTGAAATATAAAAGGCAGGTTCACATGTATGCTACATGTATATTTTTTTTTTAAATATAATTTAAAGGTAAATTGTATTGGAGAAGACGGAACCAAACAAATTAAAATAGGTATTAATGAAGCTATTCCTATAATTTCCATGGATGCGAGTATGTACGAGGAAAAGTGTTTGCAAAAAACTAACGCGGCAACATTGGAAAAAGAGAAGGAAGACAAGAACATTCTCAGCACTTTGCCTGTCGCCAAGTTCAAAGTAATAGATGGCTATGAAGAACAATTGGGAGAAGCTGAACCACTTCCAAATTCCTACATCAGATTCATGGAGCGCAGCGGCGAAGAGCTTGATGGTAAATTTATATAAATTATCTTATGTGATAATTATATATTATATGTAATATATATTTAATGTAATATGTTTTTACAAAGATACTTTTAAATGATGATATACAATAAAACACATCATTACTTTCTTGTAATTAAATGCTTTCTATCAACAAATAGTAAACACAAGTAGTAAAATATACTACTTGTGTTATCATTAAACTCCTTTATTACATATTATTTGTTGGAATATATATTTTAAATGTAATATTTCAATTATTTTAATAAGGAGAAGTAGAGTATGATCTAGATGAAGAAGATACTGCATGGCTTTCCATTGTAAATGAAAGAAGACTAGCCTCTGGATTAACTCCCGTGGAACCTGACACATTTGAGTTACTGATGGACAGACTAGAGAAGGAATCATATTTTCAACAACAGAGCAATGGCGGGGGTGGGATTGCTGCCGATGAAGATGCTGTTTGTTGCATTTGCATGGACGGAGAATGCCAGAACAGCAATGCGATTCTGTTTTGTGACATGTGCAATCTTGCTGTTCATCAGGATTGTTACGGCGTACCGTACATACCTGAAGGTCAATGGTTGTGCAGAAGATGTCTCCAAAGCCCGTCCCGGGCTGTGGATTGTGTTCTCTGTCCGAACACAGGCGGTGCTTTCAAACAGACCGATCAGCCGTCAGAATGGGCACATGTAGTCTGCGCTTTGTGGATACCGGAAGTAAGATTTGCCAACACTGTGTTTCTAGAACCTATTGACAGTATAGAAAGTATTCCGCAAGCTCGTTGGAAGCTTACGTGCTGTGTGTGCAAGCGTAGGGGAGTAGGCGCCTGCATACAGTGTCACAAAAGTAACTGCTACGCGGCATTCCATGTAACTTGTGCTCAGCAAGCTGGTCTTTGCATGCGCATGAGAACGGTACAACCTGCTAACGGCGAACCGATGTTGGTGCAAAAGACTGCTTATTGCGAGGCGCATACACCCGTTGATTACCAGCCTTCTACGAATCCGGTAGACGCCAGAAGAAGAGCAATTGCCAATAAGAAGAGCTCGTCAGCGCCTGTAATTTCTATCCCCACCATACCGCCCGAAAGGATCAGAGAAATCGCTAGGTAAATATAAATTATTGTATTCCTGCTTATATAAAAAGTAAAAAGATTATTTGATTACTTGAAACTAAATTGACATACTTTCACAGTTAGGCGAAATATGTATATTAAAACAAAAAACAATGGTTTTGAAGGATCAATTGATTTTACACATGTTTGTTGTTTTGTCTCAACCAGTTTACTTGACGGAATACCAAAGAAGAGTCAACTGATACAACGTATCATTGCCTATTGGACATTGAAGCGACAATACAGAAATGGCGTGCCGCTTCTCAGAAGACTACAAAGTTCGCATCCACAATCCAGACCGCCTCCGCTCGGAGAACATTCTTCCTCGCCGACGCACAACAGCGAAATTATAAACGAAATGTGTCGCCAGCTTAAATACTGGCAATGCTTGCGTCAAGACTTGGAACGTGCGCGATTGCTTTGCGAATTAGTTCGAAAGCGTGAAAAATTGAAGAAGGAACTCATCAAAGTGTAAGTTGAGACTATCTCATAACGTGATAATAATAGAAAAATCATTTCAAAAAAGTACTTATTCAAGTAAATTTTGATAATTGCAGAAAGGAAAAATGTGTGTTCCTTCAATTACGACCGCTGGAGAGTGTTTTGCGCACATTACTAGAAGCGATAAAAGCAAAGGATGTGAATGACGTATTCGGGCAACCGGTTAATATCAAAGAAGTTCCAGATTATCTCGAGATAGTGTCGCAACCTATGGATCTTTCGACTATGGAGGTAATTAATTCGGAATCATTTTGGATTCTTGTGTATATAAAATATATATCTTTTGTAATTTTGTGTTAAAATATTTTATACGCGTCTGTAATTTATTAATAAAAATGCGACAATTTTTGCTTTTTTAGGCAAAATTGAAAGAAAATGAATACGATTCCATCTCGGCTTTTGAGACAGACTTCAATTTAATGGTGAACAACTGTCTAGCGTATAATCGCAAGGACACCATGTTCTATCGGGCGGGAATGAAAATGAAAGAGCAAGGTGGAGCTCTGATAGAGCAAGTTCGCAAAGATTATCCAGAGTTGGATTCGGTCACCGAAGTTGAACCTATCAGCTCTAAATCCAGGAAGAGAGAAAGACCTAATCGCAGTCGCGCGGAAACTGAATCTCAATCGACCGAGAAAGAGATTGGCGGAGGTGTGAATAGAAGAACAGCCGTGCTATTTACGCGTAAAGCCAGAGCGCGCAATGTCAAAAGCGGACAAATGTTGTCTCCAGACGATGAAAAAAAGTGTAAACAGAGTGACAGTTTTAAAGTATATAGGTAAGATATATTACACTTGTCGCAAGACACGACACTGTGTCTCTTGATGTAGTAATAAATGGTTTGTGGCAGATGCCTTAGAAATTATCGTGATAATTATAATGCAGTAAACGGAAAAAGAATTGCAGTATCATATTTTCTATATTGTTTGACAGTCTCGATATGTTAAACATTTTATTATATATTACTGGAAAGAAAACTGTACGTTATACATGTATTAATATAAAACTATTTGTGTGTAGGAGTGGAACAATGGACAGTGATGCAGGTGAGGGAGAAAGCCAATCGTCAAGTTGCAGTAGCTGTTCTACGAGTAGATCGACTACTCCCGATCCGAAGGAAGAAAAGCAACAAGAAATAGTTGACACAAAGAAAGAAACTGAGAGTAAACAAGCGAGTAGCACCAACGGCATTGAAGCTTTACAGCTTGTATGGGCTAAATGTCGGGGATATCCTTGGTATCCAGCCCTGATTATTGATCCTAACACGCCCCGCGGCACCATACACAAAGGGGTGCCAATTCCAGCACCACCCGAAGACGTTCTAGCGCTTGGGGATAATTACAAAGAACCTGTTTTTCTTGTTCTGTTCTTTGACACTAAGCGTACATGGTAAATACTTTAATTAACAGGAATCCGACACATTAATACACAAAACTTGTTCTATATATAATAATATTCATAATTTTTGTACAGGCAATGGTTGCCGGGAGAAAAATTGGAAAAACTTGGAGTGTCACAAGAAGTGGACGAAGCGAAATTAATCGAATCGCGTAAACCTGCGGACAGGAAAGCCGTGAAGAAAGCTTATAACGAAGCCTTATATTTTCGCACCCAAACACACAATGCTGCGGTGGATAACACGTCAACCGAATAAATCTTGTCAATATAGTTAATTAAGCGTTAGATCATTGTTTTATAAATATTTCAAATACATAAATATTATATAGAAGAATGACCATGAGACCTTTATTAACCGTTCGATTGTAGAACGCAAGCCATAGAATAAAAAAACAGATGTTTTCACCGCCAATGTTTTATTAAGATTATTACAAGGTAAACCACTTTTTACGAAAGAAACAATTTTTATTTTTATGAAGAGAGAGAGAGACGTCTTTTTTTTCTAGACGGCATGTCGCTATGTATTCAAAGGACACGGGATGGGAGACGAGCGATTCTTTCACACTTTCTATCCTATCTCAGCCATTACAACATTAAGTGCTTTCCAACAACGGAACACAGTCATACACTGTGTGACACAGTGTAACACAGTGTCGACTTGTAGTTGGAATGTTTTTTAAGTTTTACTTTTCATTGTCAGAATATGGAACAGTCATTTTATATAACTCATTTAAGTTTTCCGGTATATATGCGTGATGAATATGGTATATTCTAACTGTTGCTAAAATATTCGTATTTGCTCGTATATGTGTGATCAATTTTTATATAATAAAGTATATAAATTTTTAAATAATTTAAAATCTCAATATTTAACCGCTCATAAGTCCTTAAATATTGAAGATAGAGCGTTTGACCATTGTGTTTTTCCCTCGTCGAGATCTACAACTTTTGTCTGAACCATTTTGCCAAATTCTGACTTTTAAAATCTCAATATTTAACCGCTCATAACTCCTTAAATATTGAAGATAGAGCGTTTGACCATAGGACCATTGTGTCTTACCTCGTCGAGATCTACAACTTTTGTCTAAACCATTTTGCCAAATTCCGACTCTTAAAATCTCAATATTTAACTTTTCATAACTCTTTAATCATTGAAAAATATGTATCGCATACTTTCCATGTTTAATACTAATAATACTATAATTATATGTTTAATACTATAATTACATGTTTCGAATATAATTTGAAAGCATAGCAGAAAGCAGTCTGCAAGAATACAATTCCATAGAAAAATAAACGGAAATAAGTTGGTATCCATGGAGTGACACAGTCGAACACAGCATTTTAGCTGTGTACAATTGTGTTGACTTGTTGAAAAGCACCGAAGTGTACTACATACACAGTGTTACACAGTGTCGCCTGTGTACGTAGTTGGAAAGCAGCCATTGTTTCTTTTAACCTAACCTAACGTAACCTAGAGCAGAGGCAAGTAGCTAGAATTGTGTTTCGAACCCAAAAACTAAGTAAAAAGTTGCAAATTACTCAAATATCACAATGATCATTCCTGTGAGATGTTTTACATGCGGGAAGGTAATCGGAAATAAATGGGAAGCATACCTGGGACTTCTTCAGGCAGAATATACTGAAGGGTAATGGTTTTGTGATTTCTAACTTCTTAAAACTAATCCATAAATTTTCTCTTTATTCTATCACGCAGTTTCCTCTAACTGTCTATGTTAAAAATCTCTTATATCCGCGTCAAATATTACATAAACAAAATTAATTAATTGCAATAAATTTGTCGTTACAGAGATGCCTTGGATGCACTGGGTCTAAAAAGATATTGCTGTCGCAGGATGCTGCTTGGACATGTGGACTTAATTGAAAAACTGCTTAACTACGCTCCATTAGAGAAATAAAAAGACTAATTGTCAAATATTTAATACATGTATATAATGTCTGTATGTATATTTCTTACAAATACTTGTTACATTTCTTTTGCTGTGTCGATGCATTTAATATTTCAGATAGTAAACATTTCGTGTCATTTAGTAATATGATATATTTTGTGTAAATTGACAATATAAGTAAGTTAAATAAATTTGTAATTGTAAGGTTAAATATAAAGTAAAGTAACATATGTGAAATTTTGTCTCTTTTACACAAAACTGACAAAAAACATTAATTTATACAATATCGTAGACATCAAAGTTACAAAAATGTCTATGTGATTAGAAATATATACTCAGGAATAGGATTATCAACAGCTTTGATGTTACATATAAAAAATCTACTGGAAGTTGAATAAAACGATAAGAACTGTCTTTACAAAATGTAAAAGTGTTTATATTTTATTTTAGCTACAGTGTTTCATGATACAAATTATATCATAAATAGTAATAAAAATACTATTTATATCTTATGTAATATATTTATATCTGATGTGTTTTTACTCGTAAAAAACGAGTATTTACATATGTAGCTTTTTTATATATATGTATCAGTGTTTGCAATATATATTTTAATGTTAATTTTAAATGCAATATAGGAAGACTATCTCTAACGTACACACTTTGCTTGAGCAATACATCCCTTTCACATGTAATCTGTTGTCATGTGACATCCGTTTACATTTGACATGAACTTTGAAATTTTTTAATTAAATTTGTTTCCTAATCTTTGCCATAAAAACACTCGTTCCACATTACTGCATTATAACATTAAACATTAAAATATCAACTGATACAGTTTTTTCTTTTTTAAAAAAAGCGTCAGCAAAATATAATCTACATAAATACGTAAATATGTATGCTTGATATGTGTTTTATCAAAATCATTCTACGAAGATGCCAGATTTTTTTAATCATTTCTATGGAGTACGCGATAAATTGTTATACTTCAATTGCACTTTTTTCTATAAATGCATATACGATCAAAAATTTTTGTTTCTTTTCGTGGAATTTGCGCGTGGAATTTTTTTTTATACTGCCGGAAGATATTCCGGCAGTATAAAAAAAAAAAAACCACTTCGTAAGAAAAATGTTTTTGTATTTCTTAAAAAATATAACTGCTATTATTTGTTTTGCACAGCAGATTGCTCTTCTGCCGAAAATGAATACTGTCATTATTCCTAACAATAACTCGTCCACATCTGCTTTCAAACTTTACTGAACAGCTATGCGAGATTTGATAGAAACAAAAGAATTTGATAATTTTCTACATTTTTGCATTTTTGCTACAAAAAGATAGGAACAAGAAACACATGCTACTTTTTTTTTTTTTTATAAAAGAAAGACCTTATATAATATATAATTAGATACCGGATTTAACGATCTATAAGATTGTAGAACACTTTCTTTTAGAATTCTAAAAAAATATATATACAAAATTTATCAAGTCATTTTTCTCACTGTCAATCAAATTATAGTGTTGTCAGTGAGAAATTATGCAATTTTGTCTATTACGTTTCAGAAATAGTTTTTGCGTATCACCAATATATTTGGTAATATGTATATAATATTAGTAAAATTCATGATTTTTTACCTACGACCGTATCGAGATATTGGGAAACTTGACCCTGTTTAGAAATTCAATAACTGCTAGCGAATGTCGCGTTTAACATTTAATTCGTCCTAAAAAAAAAATTATCGTTACCCTATATCGCAAGCAGATTCAAAATCACGATAAAAAAAAAATCTTTGATACACACCCGGCCTTAATTTATTTGCACTAAATAATAAGCGGAAAACATATTTTCCATCAAGTGTACAATCGCACTATGTCCATTATCGCACTGCGTGATCCAAATATCAGCGCCATCAAACCTATCACGCATATAATTACATTCTTCAAGGCCACCCAGTTTCCCGGTCCGAAGCCGACGTCCCAATAAGTTACAATTTCAATGAAGACTGGAATGAGAAGGCCCAAAATGGAAAAGCAAAATGCGCCGATCAGGCCGATGAATGGCTCAATGGTCGGCACCGCCACAGCCAGAAGAACTACAATCGATCATTTCGTAGTTATAATATCGTTAACTTGTTAGAACATAACTTACACAGAAAGAAATATAAAAAAATGTTTATCTCTGTACACACCTGCGCCACACACAAGCACCGTTCTCATAATGTAGTTGGCCAGAAGTGGTTTCTTTTCAAAGCGATCCTTTATGACGGTCCATCCGATATCGAGACACACGTAGAACTGCAGACCGAAAGTACAGAACACCGCGAGAGCGATCAGTATCTTAACGACTTGCGCCGGTCTGTAAAACAAAACAAAAAAAAAATCAGCTATAAAAATTAGGTAATTGAAATACGACGTGTGTGTGCGTGTGTGTGTTACATAATCCATTTGATTCGATCAACTTGAGCTTACATTTCTTCGGTCGGCAGATTCAGAGTGATACTACCGAGGGTCTGATCCTGATACTTGACGTAACCGAGAAATCCGAGCAGAATGTAAATGAGAGTTACGCCGGACATTCCTCTGTTGAGAACCCCGCAGATTCCCACAAAATGCTGCGGTGTTTTCATATTGTTCTCGAGAGGCATAACCACGCCGATCGCCTCTATCGCAAATATGGTTACGCTGAAGAACTGCGGAAAATTCTCCAACTTGGCTATCAAAGGCACTTCGTTCAACGGCGGCAAGTCCCAGACGAGATAATAGAACGTAATACCCAGTCCCGCGCCCATAAATATATTTGCTATCATCGAGACTGGCGCGAGGTACTTCAGATCGGGCACCCAACTGAGCAAAATCAACGGCACCAGCAGATAGACGGTGATCAGCCGGATGTTGTAATCGCCACCGTCCACGTAGTAATGTTCGATTATCTGTTTGATGTTTGCGGCGACGATTACCGCGTACACGCTGCAGGTGCCGAAGTACGTCGTGAACAGACTGATTTGTATGAGATATCTGCAATGCGCGAGAAAACACATTCATTGGGGAAAGGAAGATTTCGAAAATCTTTGCTTTTGAGTTACGTTCTGCGGAAAAGAAAAAAAAAATTTTTAACCTGGAAGGTTTGGCGAATTTCCTCCCCCACTGAGGTCCGTTGTTGAAAGCGGTCTCGGCCACCTCGGCGAATCCCATTTCCGTCTTTCGAGTCTTGTAATAAAGCATGTGCGAGCATTTGACCTGAAAATCAAATCAGAGAAGGGGAAACGTTTATATATATATATATTCGCGCGTTTAAATTTATCTTTCCGTCAAACAACTTGGTCGTCTGTAATCCAACTACATGGAATGCATGTATATAGATATTGTTACTTATCACGCGCGGAAACGCACCAAAATGTACGCGCAATGCGTGCAAACGACCGCGACGAGTATCGTGGCGAGTACGCCCACGAGCAGTCCGGCGTTTTTGAAAGCTATGGGCATGGCCAGTATGCCGGTGCCGAGGGATGCTTTTAACAAGTGCGTCAACGTATCGCAATCCCTGCAAAAAAAAAAAACAATAATTAAATAATTAGCGCAATAATTTGGTCTCATCTACGCATTTTAATCGATGACAAATGATCATTGATCTACGCATAAATTCAAATACAATAACGTGCGTTCTCGTCCTTACGTTGTCGGATTGTCGACTTTGCGTTCCGCAAACGGATCGAAAGTCTTCTCATTTTCGCCCAATCCGGCTTCGGCGTCGCGCGGAGCGACCTGCACCTTGTATCTGAAAAAAAACAAAAAAACGCAAATGAACAATTTACGTACATTTTCGCGTTGCGAAATAAGTCGCGAACTTGTGTGTTTTTTTACATTTGCGAAATTAAAAATTATCGGGAAATCTTACTTGGCGGACAGAACTCCATCCTTCAGATGGGATCCGTCGACGGGTAAGAAGGTGTCCAATTCCGTCGGCGCTTTGTCGTTTTCCACCTGCGTTAGGAAAAAAAAAACAAAAAACACGAACGACGTTATTTATAAGACGATTTCGTTTTTTCTTACTTCTTTCACGCAGACCAGAACGCACCAGAGTGAGATAAGATTGCGATGACGCGGAATAACAAACGCGCAAATATTATAACGAACGGATAAATCTCCGCGTGCAGAAAACGCACTTACCATAGCGGCTTGTTGTTTGTCGATATGCTATCGCTGCAATGTTACCTGAAAAAAGAAAAAAAGACACATGAAAGAACTTCAGGTCAAATCGCGTTGTCTCGTGTGTTTTTAGACGTGCGAGTGATTTTATATAAATTGTATTTTGTACCAGATTTTTTTCTACACAAAAAAAGCAAAATTAAACGAGTCGGGCTCAACTTCAACACATTAAATGTGCGGATAATGGAATTTTCACAAGTTTCCAATGAGGCGACAAGAGAAATCCGTCAGACAATGTGATATTACAAACGACGTAGTCTCTCTTTCTCGCGTCTTATGTAAACTCTTATCTACTTTAGCCGCGACCTTTAACTTCGAAACGTTTTATATGTTCTTTTGGTGTAAATTAAAAAAAAAAAAAAAAGAAAAACAAAAGATAGCAGCGGCAAAAACAAAATGTCCAATCTCCTTCGCAATAACCGAGAGTGTGTCAAAATTGAAGGAGAACTCGTGCGTAAAGACCCGAGCGATATAGTTTCGTTGTTTGACACATTTGACAGGTGAACGTATAATAGATGGACGGCAAAAACTCGTTATGCAAAGTAGCGTCAATCATTATCGACTCGCTTTATCGTGTCAATTGCACTTTACATTGCCGAGAGATTTTTGCAAAATTGTTATCTCACACCGCGCGAAATTCTCCGTTATTATATCATTTTTTTAAAATCACTTTTTGTGTGTTTTTATTTAAGGCAACGTGTGTAGAAAGTGACACGACGCCTTGTGACATGGTGTAATCTACTTAACGCGCGTTGTCAAGAACACGCGCGCGCATTGTCGCAATTCAATCACGTTCGTTTTGAACGCGAGATTGCATTATGCGCGAGTGTGTGAAAGAGCGTTAACTTTCAAGTCACTTCCGGGTTCGCGAACCTCGACCTTGCCTCGCGTCGCGGATAAGGACGGCACGTAGAATCGCAAATACGCAGATTCGCGAAAACACAAAAGAAGAAGCGAATAATCATGGTGTAAATCTGCACCATAGTGTTTTTAAACTTTAGACAGCATCCTCCCTCCCCGACCTTTGACCTTACTAAAGTAGCTCCGCATACGATCGCAACTTTACGTACGTATGTGCGCAAAAGTTTTTTTGGGTATCAAAAATACAAGATTTGATGAAAAAGTTTTCGGTCCTCTAAAAGTTAAACCAAGGGTTTCTCTTCTCATAACTCACGTGTCATTTTTCGAATCAATCAAAGCGACCCGCCTGTGGCCTGCGAGTCGGTCACTTGGTTCTCTGCCAATAAGTGCGGGCAAGAAAAAGATCCCTTCGAATTCCTTTCACTCGGCTCAAAAGCCTTAACCGTTGCCACATAATGATTTTGCAGTTACAGTTTTTCGTTGTAGCTCACACGAGCTAGTTTTTGGATCCGAAGACGCTGCACGGAAGAAGAAAACTCGAGAAACAGACGGACAACTATACGCTAGACACGTTCTTTTTCTTGCTTGGGTTTTGCATTTTCTTCTAATTTTAACAATTAGCGCGTGTTAAATGCGCGCAACAATTTGGAAGTGTAACAAATAGATAAAATAACGTTAGTGGAAAATAAAAAAAAAAAAAAAAAAACAAATCTACGCAGATAATTTTGTATAACAAAATATTATTTATAATTTTTTATAAGAGAAAGTAATTAGGAACATCTTCTATTAACGCTGAGAGAAGCGAGAGACAATTAATTTCCACACACTAGAACTATTTTAAACCGTTTCCGCTCGCTATAGTGCTTTCGCGTGTTTGCAAATTTAAATTTGCGATGATAATAACGCTATTAAGCGCCACGACCGTCTTGATTTGTCCCCTAACAATAAATCAAACTCTGTACATTGAAGATAAAAATAGTATGACAACGATGAATGGCTCATTAATCGTCGACGACCGTAACATCTTCCCTCCCCCCAAAACGAGCTCTATATATTTCGAAAGCCCGAGACCAAGACGGTCGAGGACGTTGACTCACGTTCGGGACCGTCCGCGCAATCATCCCACAAATATTAGAAGCGTAGTGTAATTTTGACGCGAAAGTCTATTTACTTCGATATTTATTTTGGAGTGACACATGACTGTGTGTGTGTGTGTACACACACGCCCTCACCGTGAGCGCGTGATCAGCGATGCGAATTCTCTGAGCGCGTGAGTTTCTTGATTTCGCCTAAATAGCGGGTCTCGGGATCGCCCAACCGGGCTATTGAACTCACAACTCTCTAATCTCGCTCGATTTTTGATGGCGCAAGTCGACAGTTAATTGATGAAGTATCGATGTAGACAAAATATTATATCATTCGCGGATCTCTTTCTCGCGACAAACAAATCTCGCGTTGAATTGAAAGAGTCTCAGGTTGTGTGGAACAACGAGAGATCATCAGCGCCTGCAGCGTGATACATATGTGACGATCCAGCGAAATCCGAACTCGCGCCAGCCGTACGCAATTATCTCTCGTGCGTGAGATATAGGATCGTGTAAACTTTGTATACCACGTGACGACGCGATCTAAAACAAAACTCGCAAATGGAGGCATCAAATGACTGACTTTTACCCGTGCTGCGACCATTGCTAATTACCAGGTCGGTCATTAAACCCCAGACGCTTAATTCGCTGTTAATTGCGCTGTTAATCCCGCGTTTAATGCGATTCAAAACCTGAACACCTTCTTCGAGGTGAACTTTCTGTCTTACTCCGAAGGGGGAGGAAAACAAAAACCGATGCCACAAAGAGACGAGAAGCGGCTTTTTTTTTTTTTTTTTCAAATGCAGAGCTTTTCTATTTTACAATTACATCGGTTTTACATCGGTTGCTGGAGAAATATGTACACGGCGTGAGTTATATAAAAATTGCGAAAAAACTCAAGGCCACATTTATATTGCGCGCGTGACACGTGAGCGGCTCTCAACGCGTCACACGCTTCTTATAAATGGAAATTACTTGCAATTGTAGTATATATTTATTGTATTTTTCGCACAGAACAATTTAACAACCGCGCTAGAAAATACGAGACATTTTCTACTTTACATACACCTACACACACAATAAAGAGATCAAGGTGTCTGTGTGCAAACGCGATATATTTCTTACTTACTGCAGCGTGTTAATATAATCAAGCGTTTTATACGCGACAACAGCAATTCAGGTGATAACTGAAAAAAAAAAAAAGAGCAATGCATATTCCGATAAGAAATAATCGATAACTCACATGTGTGCGCGTGTGCGTGTGTGTTTAGATTGTTGCATCAATTTGAGCAAATGTGCACACATTTTTACTATATATCAAACGTAGTAATTTTTCACGGAGAAACGAGTTACAACCGATCATTACAACGTAAACGCCTTGGCGTTTCGCAAGATCGGAGGATAAGAGCCGTTTGAAATTACTACGAAGAAATCACAGTCAAGTACAGATTGAAATCTAATGCCGCATGGATTTACTTGCTCATCATTTCACAGGCACGTTATTCACACATCGAAAACTATTAGCACAAGCGTTTTTTTTTTTTTTTTTTTTTTTTTTAACAAAATGTCAGTTGCCGATGTATTAGCGCTCGAGATATCGCTCGAGATCTCGAGATCAGGATATCGCGACGACGATTGAGAAACTCCTGAGAAAGAGATCTAAAAACGCGCGGCATGAATTGCGGATGTGCTAAAGATACCTAGTAGCTGCCTAAATATATCCCAACACATGAACTTGCGGAGTTGTGTTAACATCACATTTCAAAGGGAGAGAAATCCGTTCACTTGGGAGTTTACGTGCGAGATCCGTCCCTTCTCACTGCGCGTGAAAAGTGATGTTTCGAGGAATGTCACATTTTTGCGGCTAAGCAGTTTTTTCAAACGTATCTTTTTGAACCGAGGTAGACACTAGAGGAAGGACATAGGCGGTGTGAAATTTCATACTTTTGGAGGATTGCGTTATACCTAAAGCGACCATATTTTCCGTCAATTTCGGGAATTTTGACGAGCAAAAAAAAAAAAAAGAAGAGAAAAGAGAATGTGACGATTACATTTTTACGTTTATTTTATTATTGCACACATATGCAAAGATGTAAAAAAATTTTTGAGCACAGTTTGTAATATTATTTTCATCTTCGACACTTTTCAGAGCTGTGATTTTTTCTTAATTACGTTTTTCAGTGCCGCCAAGTATCTAAAAAATTTAACAACATAATAATCAATTTTTGTTGTAGTTTGTCTTTGTTATTGATTTTTTTTCGGAGTTTTCACGCTCCTTGACCTTCGAAAATTCTTTTTTTTTTCTTGTGACACGCGAAAATTTCAATTCGGGACAATCGAACGAAATCGGAAAAATCGATACCGTGCCGATAAAATCGATGCGGATGATATCATCTTGATTAATAATGAGCTTTGCGAAATGCCACGCGTCGAAGACAGATATTCAATAAGCGAATCTTACGAATACGGAATATTTACATTGGGATGAGAATTCAAACTGGACGTGATAAGTAATGACACGATCTGTTCGCGGAATCGTGATATTCCAAGTTTCAGAACGAGAAATCGATTTTGCTATATAGAAGCTTAAAATCTACATGAGAGATACGTCTGTTTCGAGAACCGAACAGTTTTTCCGAACTCTTTACATTTTGTTAAATATATTAGATCTGTTTCGGCGCTTCGATAAATTTCTATATTTGCGCGTGCGCGTGTGTGTATTTTTCCCATATGTGTGTGCGTTGTGATAAGCGGTCTTGTACCTTGAGGATGTGTGTCAAACAACCGGAGCTCACGGGCACGCACACATGTTCGCTCTTTCTCTTTCTCTCTCTCTCTCTCTCTCTCTCTCTTTCTTTCACTCTTTCGTCCGAAATATCGGCAAGTAGTTACATCATGCGAATGTAACCACAGATACTGATAAAAACGCCACGACCGTACAAGTCGCGTCTGACAATTCCACGTGGTTTCCGCAAACAGAGCGTCTTAAAGGAAATCCCTACGTAAATGTGTGAGTGAAATATTTCACGGCAATCAGGAAATGCAATCAACTGTGACATAACGTTAAAACGTTATGTAATGTCGGAGATATAATAATATAATTTTATGTCTAGCAATATACGAGAAACTAATAGCAAGCTCATAAATTAAATTATATAAATTAAATTAAAATATTACGACGAGGACGTTACACGTGTAACGTATTGTTGTTGCAACTTGTTGTAAAATTTGTGTAAACTGTCTGTTTACACAACTGTGGCGCAAAGCTTTGAGAAGCTGAATAATAAATTGTTGGAAAAAAATACTCAACGAGTATCAAAATCATTAGCGGTAGCAATTTAATGTTTGCAATTAGAATTTTATTCGTTTTTCCGAATTGTCACAGCTCCTTCGCGGTGTTCGATCACCATTGCTCTATCCCGATTTTACTATTTTTTTGTACATATTTATTTTTTTCTACATCTATTTTTTTTTGTTTTACAAATATATTAAAAACGCAGAAAAAAAAAAGAAACGACGTGCACGCGAAACGAGCGAAATATAGCACAGCGCGGGAAAGTTCCGAGCATCGTAGCAATGACGTTTTTGTAGCTTCGCCACGACACGCAGGTAAGAAATCGAAGAATCGATCAGAAGAATAGGAGAACGCTTACCTGCCAAGCCAGTGCCTCGTTTTACTTTGTCTCGCGGTATATTGTTTTGCGAACGACTGAGAAAAACCACGTGTGTTCGTGTGTGTGTGTGTGCGTGTGCGTGCGCGCGCGCGGTCAGGTGTTCACATCGGTGGGTCTATCTCATTCCCGGGTCTCGATAATTTTATGTCGGATCGACCGCGAATTTTCGGAGCGCGTCGTTTCCTCGCGGTTTCTGTCCGCGTAATCGCCCGTTCGAAAGATCACCACCAACTGCCGTCCAGACCGGTAGTTGGCCACACACTTGGTGGCTTTCCACCGCCACACACCGCTTGCCTTCAACATTGGTGTCTTCGCCGGCTTCACCGCCGCCGTGCCGTCGTCAGCGTCGTCTTTTGAAACTTACGGCAGAGGTCGTGCGATCGATTCTCCGTCGATCTTTTTTACGAATTTCACACCAACGAGCGATACGCAATACATATTCTCTCCGATATATCGCAAATCGAACGATGATTCGGGAATTTTCGAACTGATTTATCTCGCACTCTGCGCGTTTCGGGAATATATATATCGCGCGCAAGTTTCTCTTCAAGATTGATAAATTCACAGCGCGTTATGGTGCTGTTCTATTTTTAGAGTTTTCAGAAACAGTACCTTCTGTTCGCGTCGCAGGCGACGGAGCTAAGTTACATTTTCTGTCTCTCTCTCTTTCTCTCTTGCTTTCTATTTTTATTTTTCATTTTTTTAATATTTTCAAAAAATATTTGGTTTTATTCATTATATATATATTTTGTAATTATTTTTGATATTTCAAGTAATTATTTTTTATTATTTTATTTTTAATTTTTTATTATTTTGTATTAATTATTTTGTTAATTTACTTTTGTTGCGCTTAAGAAGATTTTCTCGGAACTTGAAAAAATAAGACCATCTCTCTTTCTCTCTCTCTCTCTTTTATATTTTCTTTTTATATTTTCTTTCTTTTTGTGAAGAATTGATTATTTTTGTTATACACTATTTGTACATGCGTTCTTACGTTACAATGATGCTTTCTCTCTCTCTCTCTCTCTCTTTCTCTCGCATGTATCGAATATATCTCGAACTCGAGGATATCTTATACATATATTTCGGCAATCCTGTAAAAAAAAAAAAAAAAATACGTGAACTTGAAGACCCCGAGCCTGCGTGTGTCATCCCTCATCTAAATTCGTATCGTGTGACAGACGCGCGGTGACGAGCCAGAAATGGCGGGTGCGTGTGGAGAAGACGCATCTAACAATAAGTCCCGCACGTGGGTCGGCGTGGTTTGGACGTAGAGCCGCGGCGGCCGCTGCCTGTATGATGAAATCCGACGAGTCGATGTCACTACGTTGTCGTCGTCGTCGTCGTCGTCGTCGCGCGTCCGTTCGTTCACGCGCGCCACGCGTTAGTCATTGCGCGATGCGTGCGACACACGACCGCGTGGGATTTACGCGATTGTTGATTGTCTATCGTATTCTATCGTGTGAGGTCTATCGGGTGAATAATCGATACGCGCATATCGATGTCGCGTGTACGCGTATTCGGCGGAAATAGAAGAAAAGTTCAAGGAAAGAGTCTCTCGAGTTCTCACATTTTCGGAGTTCTTTTTATTTAGAAATATTATTTCAAGTATAATTTTTTATATTTCTTTTTTGTGAGAAATTTATATTCTCGCGAGCTTTTTATATCGCGGAGTTTTTTTTGTGTTTTACTTTTAAATAAGATTCTTTTCGACTAAAAAAAATTGAGTTACACAAAGGAAACTCGTGACCGAGCGATAAAAGTTTCCGTTGCAACTTTGAAGAATAGAGACACTCTTGAGGCCAACTAAGCCTTTTGCTTAATAGCCGTCTGGAGTTATTAATTGGTCCTCATTTAAGAGAGAGAGAGAGAGAGAAAAAGAGAATGTGGCCTGGGACCGCAATTTCGTCCAATCGAACACTGATCGTACACGAATATAATCGGTCGATTAGACGATGAGGAGGCGAGGAGGCGAGGAGACGAGGAAGGACCGCTGTAGAGGACGAATGTAGAAAATTGTTCGTGCGCATAAACGCAATCACATGATGATGAAGATGAGCGAAATTCATAACTGGCGACTCGTAAACTAGAAGTTCCGCATGAGAACGCGTTTATCTGAAATTAAATATCCGGAACTTTAAACCCGGTTGCGACAATAAGAGCACGCACGCGCGCGCGAATGAGAAGCTGTTTTCGCTGTTGCGTCAGAAAAAAAAACCGCGAACAAATTCCAATGTCGTTTTATTACGCGCATTTTGCATTTTCGTCACAAAAAAAGTAGCATTATCGCTCTTATTTACGTAACAAATTGAATAAATAATAAATGGTCACAATGTGTTTCAAAATAACATGTATATCCAAAGGTTTTACGTCATTGCATAATTTTGCATGCAAGTTTGCAAAGTTTGCGCGTCACATTTTCAAACTTCGAGCTCGCACTTATATATTCCTGCTTTCTCATTGAGAACAACAAACTAGATAAAAATAATATTTATAATTCTTTTGATAACATACTTACACAGACGTACAACGTTCAAACGTTGTCTAATGAACGTTTTGTAACTTTATGTGACGTCTAATGACTAATCTAATCTAATTAAGGTTTATATAAAATGTTGGTCCGTGTGGGAGAGAAATAATGCTTTTTATTTTTATCGAGACACGACAATTTACGAGATATTTATTTATATAAAAATATATTGTATAGAAGTACAATATAGTATATATATATATATAATACAAGATTGTATAATTTTTAAACACAATAATGTGTATATAAATAATATATACAATAACAAATAATAAATTATATATAATAATATATACAAATATATACAAATATAATATATAATATATAATATATAATATATAATATATAATATATAATATATAATATATAATAAATATATTATAATAAACATATTGTACAAATATTGTATATATGTATACACTATATATAATAAAGGATATAAAATATTATTATATTATTATATTATATAATATAAAATTATAATATAAGATTTTATATACATATTGTATTTTAACAAGTAAAGAAATATATATATATATATGTTAGCGTCAAAAGCCGAAGTGAGGTTGATTCCAGGATGACCGGTGCAATTCGCGGAGCATCGAGAATAATATACTAATATATTAAGAAGTGTAATGGTTAAAGGTTTGAAAGACGCGTAACAACACACACACACACACACACACACACAGCAAGAAAGATCTATAAGAGTACATAAATGCAACCTTAATAACTACTTCTAATTCTATTGACATTGCATCATTCTCTAAGGTCGTGGTATTGTTTTACGCATCAAATTCTATACCTTGCGCAATACTAAATCATCGTGCAATGTATTTGTTTTATCCTCCGTTATTTACTTTAGTAACACGTTTGTTTTTATCTCGTTTTTATCGTGAATCAGAGCAAACTCGATCGAGACTCTTGAATGAATAAAACAGTTGCGCAATAGGCATGTGTCAAGTCATTGTTAGACAAGCGCGGCAGCTGTCAATACTGTCGCGATAACCTTTCGATAATCTTGTTTCTGATATTTCGCCATATTAAAAATTGATCCAGTGAACTTTTTTGTCCAATCTAAATCTGTGTTTTTGCCATTTTCGTTCAACTTTTTTTAGACTCGTTAAATAACGAAAAGTATTTTTCAACAAGAAAGAAAAACTTCCTCGTATCGCGCGAGTCTCTCTCTCTCTCAAGTTATCTCTCTGTTAACCAATAAATCATCAAGTTCAAACTGATAATGCACGTGAATTGTCCGTCGGCAAAAATTGCAGTCAATCAACATGTCCAGACCGGAAGACAAATACTATCTGTTTCTAATGGAAGTGTTCGTGAAACGAGTGTCGAGCGATCGCTTGGCTAAACTCAATCAGATGTTCGCCGTGCCCACCGTCGTCCAATTCGGATTTCTCGACTTCGCGGACGAGGACGAGGATTTAACGGTGATTCCCGCGGATTCCCTCAATCAATCGCGGAGTGACGTTACAATTCGCTTCGAGACGTTCAACTCTGGAAAATCGATTTTGTTTCCCCTCGATTACAACGAAGTGGCGAACTGCTCCGCTGAGATGATCCTCAACTTCACCGTGAAGAAACAAATGTCCGATAACATCATACCGAAATGCATTCTAGTCGGGACCGGCACCCTCAACATGTCCAAGCAGTACTTGGCTTTGAGAAAAGAAATGCTCAAGTGTTGGGGCGCGGATGTCACGACGTCGACCAAGGAGCTCGACGCCCAAGTGCCATTAATTTACAACCAGAATCGGCCGGGCACTCTGGACGTCTTTGTGAAATTGTCCGGTTACGGAGAGACAATAGTCACGGAATTCGACGAGCCGATAACGCAAGATTTCTCGACCTCGCTCTTCGGCACCGGCGAAATAACAACAATCGATCGGATCGTGATGCACGATTATCGGAAATCGGATTCGAGCGTGATCGATCTGTGCGAGGCGTCTGGCAAAAATCTTCAAGAATTATTCAATTATCCGGCGAATATGTTGGAGAGCCATTTCTGTGCGCCATGTGGGAGGGAAAAAATTGTCGAGAAGGACGAGGGAATGAGGAGCAAATTTGACGACAGATTGCCAGATGTAAAATTGAAGGATGTGGTACGTGTTAAAAAAAAAAAAAAAAAAAATTTTCAAAGTAGACGCGATCTGAGCGCTCAGATCTCCGATTTTTTCAGTTATCGAAGAGCTCGCAATCTAGTCGCGGTCAGTTCTGCAAGCCGGTAGTTCTCAAGGTCTCCGGTCTCTTTGACAACGGCGATAACGGTTGTAAAAAACCCACTGTAACCGTTGCCGCGGAACCCGATGTGACCAAACCGGACGACGCCACGTCGTCCCAACATGATATTTTTGTTCTGAGAATCGGTAAAAAGGGTCTCGTTGGCGTCAACGAGAAGTCCGACATACAGCTGGAGATGAAGACGCCGAAAGGATCTGAAAGAAGGCCGCCTATCAGATACGAGACCAGAGATATACAGACGGATATTGAAATAAAGGAACCGCTAGACCAAAGACGTGATGACAAAGCACATAAAAAAAAGCACAAAGCTAAGAAAAAACAGCAAATACGTTCAGAAGAAAAAGTCAAATAAACTTGAATTTATTTTAAAAATTCTATTGTGCGGTTTTTATCTTTTTTTTTTTATTGTTACTTTATACTTCCAAGTTTTTTTTTTTTTTTATTAAAAAATCACATTTTTGCATAACTAATTTTCTTAACTTGTGTGCGCAATAAATTTATTTAATCGCAATTATGTTTATTGTACTTTATATGTATGTACACGTACGTATTGAATCGTGCAAGAGAGGTAATTAATCATAAGTGAATTCTCCTGTACAACAAGACGGCGCTTCGATCGATAAGACACTTTAAACAATATAAATGTCAACCTAAAATTTCTTATCTCTTCTTTATATATAATCGTCGATGATAATCTAAATTGAATAAAGTGATAAACGACAAACAACACGCGAAATAAAAACATTGTTATTTTATAAAACACACGCAAGTTATAAATTACATATTAATACAAAGTTAAAATGGAAGGACAATTGTTCTTGATCGAGTTCTTGGTTGACACTGTCAACATTCCCGCGATATGGGCGAGTCAGGAGAAGATACTGCCGACCAAGACTTTCATCTCGTTTCAAGTGAATATTTGAAACTGACATATTGTCTCTTAGCTCGTTTAAAAAAAAAAATCGTCCTAAAAAAAATATTATTTTTTATATCATCGCAATGCAAAAAACTGTGACCAGGTGCTGGGCTTGCCGCCCGTTAATATTTATCAAGGAACGGCGGCGGAAGATTGCGTCTGTGTTAATGAGGGGCCGCAAGTTTTTAAAAAAGGCAAATCCTGCCTGTTCGCTCTTCCACGTGGTGTTCTACAAAAACCATTGACCATCTTTCCCGTAACAATGTCCGTCTACAAGGAACTACCGCCGGGACATTTGCCGGACGTGATGTTAATAGGTTTTTTTTCCTTTCGTTAATGTTCTTTGCAATATTAAATTCCTTCCGTGTATAATTAAAAAATCCCAACAATTACTCCCCTCCTCCCTCGCAATTATTCCTATACCAGGTACTCACCAGATTCAGATTTGCGATCTCGTGAATTGGGTGCTGAGCCGGCAGATCGTTGACAACATCAATAGCTACAGAATGACGAAGGACACTTTTCAGATCGCCACCGCGACGGGAAGATGCGCGGGCGAAGTCACGGTCTTCATTCGGATTTCGAGCTTGGGCAGGAAGATAGTCACGCAGTTTCAAACGTTTCCCGACAAGAAACTCTATCTTTTCAAACGAATTGACAGCGACAGCTTGTTCCAATTCAAGAAGATCACTCCCGGCCTCCCGGACAGGTGCATGTGCAAGAGGACCGACGGCAGTGGGGAAGCCGCGACGATCAGCGCTGCTCTCCGTGACGAATACAAGCGAAAAGAACGTCGGCGGCTGGCGGCAGACGTCAGGAAAGACGAGTGCGCGCCGTGTTGTCCCGAAAAGAAGAGCACTTTACTCAGGCGCAAGGAAACCATCAGAAAATGCGGCTGCCCCGTTCAGTTGAGAAACTCGTTAACTCATCAATCTCGTTGACATAAACACCGCATCATGAGAGAAACATCATCGACGAAAACGTTTCCAAAGAGAGATCGAATGTCGAGCTGAAATTTCGAATATCCGGAAGTTACGATTGATTGTTCAACCAGGACGGATGTGTATCGTCAGTCTCTGAGCGCGATATTGTGCGACTGTCCTAGCGTTCCGGTTCTCTCGTTCTTCAGCATCCATGTGCGGTCCTGCGTATTTAAATCTCCGTTTATTCCTGTCTAACGTCGCGAGGGAACGTCGCGATGGAGCCAGGGGGATGCAACAACGAGGGAGGGTGGAGAGGCTCCGGTCGATGACACTGCCGCCGCCGCCGCCGCCGCCGCCGCTCTTACCCCCGCCAACCCCTTCATCAAGCTCACGGGGTGTTAGGCCGATATTGTCGCGTCTGCGCGATGAACAACCGAGAGACAGTCGAAACCAGAAGACATCTTCTCGCGACAGAGAGACGTGCCGCCGCGACGTCGTGCGGCGTCGTGCGGCGCGGTCGGGACGCGCGTTTTAAAACCCCTTCAACTTAAGCTCGAATCTCGAGGGAAGAGAGAGAGAGAGAGAGAGAGACGCCTCAACAACACCCGGTCGGTTGATGGCATCCAGGCGACGACAACGACCCGGCCATTCGTCACCCGGACTTTCTCGCCCGACCGAAGTATGAACAGCTCGCCGCAAAACTCGAACAGCGCCGGCACCGGGCAGCGGCGAACACCTGGCGTCGACAACAGCGACGAGGAGGAATGGAGCGGCGTCGTCGAATGTGTAATTACCGTTGCTCACATTGCTTCTGTCTCACTTGTGCTGCATGTGTTGTAATTTTTTTCTGATCGCACTTTTCAACCGAGCGCGGAAAAAAAAAAGAGAAACTGTACAGTTTTTCGAAATGTCGTATATTGCGATCGCTTTTCAATTTGAATGCGATACGTAACTGATCCAGCGAACGGATGGAAAATCTTGTTAACAAAGGCGAATAGGTCTCGCGTACACGAGGAGCGAATGATAAATATACGAAACAACGCATAAGATAATTATTATACAACGAGTTATTTTATGCGTTGTTAGTATCGCATTGCTGTTGTCGCGGACAAAAGTTTTATCTTTCGGAAGAACAAACAAATGATAAATTTTTGACGATGCATCAGCCTCGTCCGTTCAACTGTTGCAACGATCAAAATTTACGAGTTTCGGGCCTCGTCCGTGCGATTTTCCGAATTTGTGAAAAAAAAAAAAAAAAAACGATTCGGAAAGAAATTTTCGAGCAATAAAGTCATTGTGCCGCAAATGGCTGTACTTTGTCGCACAAACACTACGTGCGATAACGAGCCAGCGTTTGACATTTGTTTGAAAAATGAAACTTGTTAACAACAACAACAATACGACACTACTGAGACTTTTGCAAGAGACAACGTCTAAGATCTTTTTGCAGGACTCTCGATTGTGCGATTGAACATTGATCAAAAACCTATAAGATCGATTAACTGTCACAGTTGAGTGCAATTTTTATTGCGAGAGTATTGACGCGTTTCCTCCTCATCTTGAGATTCACATTGCTGGAATCGCGGCCGTCGGTCGAAGAAAAAAAATCAAATGAAACCGAAGCTTTCTAAAGTTTGCGGTGAAATTCTTGAGAGTATCCGCATCGAATCTCTAAAAAATCTTATTGTCAGAGAAGAAAGTTGTTAAGAAGTTTGCGCAAAAAAAAGTTTTGAATTACAGCGACACCAGCAGATGATTTATTAAACCATCGTACGACGACGACGAGGTCATTCAAATATTCGAGCAGAATGACACACATAGAATGTAGAATATAAAAGAGATAAGCTGTACATATATTATATACACAGCCCATCTCTTTTATATGTATAACACATATATGTATATTGGAATCGCGACTGAAGTCGTCGCGTGTGTGCGCGTACGGACACTTGTGCATATGTGTGCACATCAGGGTCGCTCTTTATTTTCGACTTTTGCATTTTTTTCGCGGTACTCTTTAGAATAGTTCTAAAAAAAAATAATAATAATCTGTGAAAAAGTTCAGACCGATCGGATAAGGAAAAAAGCAGCCCTAAAAAAATTCAAAGAATTATTTAAATGCAAAACAAATCGATTTTATTTGATTATCTTCCAACTTATGGATTATATCGAAAAGCACGTTAAACAAAAGTTGTAGATCTGGGTCAGAAGTATATTTTATCATCTACTACTTTTTTTCGTACGACTAGCGGTTTTCGAAAAAATCCAAAATTTTTTAAGGAGCTGTTTTCTCTCTTATCCGAGGATCGAGATGAATTTTTTCACAAATTATTTTTTTTTGCAATTGGAATTCTAGAGAGTGCCGCGAAAACAAAATTTTTACCAGAAATAAGAGCCATCCTAGTGCACATACGTCGAACTCTTTTGCGTCGTTTTCGAAATTCAGTTGATTAGTAAAGAATAAACGTATGCTTCTCTTCTGTTTTGTCTCTTCGCGAGATTGTTATTATATTTTATCACATATTATTAATTAAGATATTATATATAAGCAATTAATAATTAAACATAACATATAATATTGCTAAATAACATATTTGTGGTGTGTGTGTGCCTCTTTAATGACTCATTAATTCTCGTGACAAAATGTTTCCACGGTGTTTCTTCTCTTCGAATTTTCAATAATTATAATCGCGACTTTATTTCTCTGTTCGTTAACGATTATATATAATACATTTCTTGCAGACAACATCGTAGAAATTTAATCTTACTGTAATAAACTGACTCAAATGCGACGATAAATAATAATTTTGCTTGCCTAGGCTGTCCTTGAGAGAACCAAATCCGATAGAACTGCACGCGCTGATGAGGACAGACGTCGCCGGACGATTATCGTTGAAAAAAAGAACGGCACATACGGCTTCACGTTACAGGTAACGATTACGTGATGATAAAATTTGATACCTCGCTAAAAACCTACTGCAAAACGCTTGTTCTACAAAAACGCAATCGCAAAACACTCAAACAACATTTCAACAGCAAAGAGTATCTTTTATTTGTATATATAATATGTCAATAACGATCTGATCTCGAATTCACTCGACAGAGCTATGGAATACACTACAAGAGAGAGCAGGAGATCGAGATGGTTACGTATGTGGATTACGTGGAGTACGACGGGCCAGCGTTCAAGGCCGGCATGCGAGAGGGTGACGTGATACTCTCTATAAACGGTCACGAGATGGACAGAGCCGATCACAAAACCCTAGTGAATTTTATCAAAAACTGTGATACCAGAATGCGAATGGTCGTGTCCTTCGAAGATTGCGTTAGAAAGGTAAGGAGGAAAGAGTACGAATCTTCGACCGATCGCAACTTCGATTTTTGAGACGAAATTGTTTTTGCGCGTTTGAAGAAGACGCCAATTCGGTCGGATAAAATGTTCATGATTTCACAGGTGGAACTACACATGCGTTACATCGAGTTGCAACGCGCCCTCCAGTCCCGTCTGGGCGAGCTGGAGAGATTGTGCGAGAGAGAGCGGTCCATTCTGATGGGCCGTTGGAAGACCCATTCACTGCCAGCGCGCAAGAGAACGCCCAACAGCATCGCCGGCACTAACCCCGGTCATCCGTCGCCCTCTTCTAGCTTTAACTCTTCCACGATCCAATGCTGCCGGCCGGCAACCTCCACCGAACATCTTTTGCTTTACAACGTGGTAGCCGCTACTTACATTTCGATAATATAAGAAATTCGCGCGTAATGTAAACGTTTCAAATTTTTTGTGACTACTTTTGCGATCTCGCGCAGTTTTCTTGCAAAAAAAATTTTACAATCATTTTTTATTACGTTTAATTATCACGCGAGTAATTTGGGAAATGTGTATTTTTCAGTTTGCGGACGGACGACCCTGTCTCATTCCGCGTAGCGCCGCTTGTCTGGTAACAGTCGGACCGCCACGTTCGCGCAGCGACCACCATCACTTTCTTTCCAAGATGTCGAGCGAGTCCGCGGTGACCTCGTCGCGTCACAGTTATCATCAGGCGAACGGCATGAGCGGGACACCCGTCAAGAGCAAGTCCCACAAGCAGACCTGCCAGCAGCAACAACAACAGCAGCAGCAGCAGCAGCAGCAGCAATCGTCCGTTGCTGGTGAAGGACCGTCGTCGTTACACTCGGCGCCTCAGAATAGTCTCTGCGTCGCTTGCATATCAAGCGCGAATCGTCGCCGGGAGCAGTCCGACAGCGGTAGTCTTGACGCTTATGATCTCGCGAGTCCCTGCTGCGATCCGAATTGCGTGCCTAGTCGCCGACGTCGCGAGAAGCAACGACGCGCTCGGAACGAACAGACTCTCCATCAGCAGCAACAGCAACAGCAACAACAACAAGTCAGCATGCAGCATCATCACGCGCAAGGACAACGCGATCAGCAGCAATCTGCTCACAATTGTCCCCGCACGTCCGGTCATAGTCTTCACTCAATTACTAGCAGCGACATTTCGACGACGGCTGACAGCGTCGCCTCTTGCTCCACCAGCCTCAGTACCGACACTCTATACTGGGATCCGAGCGTTCATCAGCGACCACCGCCGTGCCTTCAATACGCCAAGCCCAAATCCTGGGACAATCTGACCACCAAGGCTTTCGGAGGCTACGGCTTCGGTTATGGTTATCTGGACACCGCGACCATCAAGACCCACAGCGCGGAACGTCCCGGTAAAGGGTCTCACGGCGGCGTTGGCGGTGGCAGATCGAAAACGCCAATCGGTACCGTGCAACGAAAGACCAGCACGAGCGGCAGCACCGCGTATTCGACGGTGACGAGCTCGACGGTCAGTCGGCACTTCCAACCAACCAAGTCGACGGAAAGTCTGCTGATCCCGCCTGGACCATATCAGGGCGACTTGGATCAGGCCAGTCTGAGCTGCGAGTGTCTTGATGGCGGCGGCGGTGGCGGCGGCGGCGGCGGACCCGGCTCGCGATTCGTTCAGCTGGAGAAGCACAAACGCGCCGCCGACGAGGCGGCGGGATACGTTCAGTCGACCCACGCGCAAATCAGCAGACATCGACGGTCTAGTCATTCCGACGGGAAATTACGGGCTATCAATAATTCCGAAGTCACGCGATTGTAATAATATTCTTTAAATACATTATATATCGAGCTAATAAAGTATCGACGTATGTAAATGTTGCTCTCGCTTGTTTTTTATTTTACTCTGACCGAAATGAAAATCAATTAACACAGGTTGTTTCAAGGAGTGGCGGATGAATGCTTCCGAAAACCCAAACGATTTAACTTGTTATCCTTAAACCCCCTCCTCTCACACACTTCACTTCTCTCGCGTGTTGATTGCGTTTGGGTTTTTGCAAATCGGAGATGTCGGACATAAAAAAAATCGAGTGCAAATTGCGGCTAATCGATCGATATATCGCGTTGGTCGATCAGACGAATTTTTAAAGTGACACGCCTTCAATTTGCAAACACCGAATGCAGTATTTATTATTATTTTCTTTTTATTTTAATTTGTTATATATTTTAGTTTGGGATCATTATTACTATTACCCTAACGAATCTAATTTGTTGTTGTTTTTTATCATACGCACGACCTGTTCGATCAATATGCTTTCAGCGTACACAGAACAGCAGCAGTGTATGTGTTGAGATGACCAAAGAACGACTTAAAGACGTCTTATTGTCTCTCTCAGACGTCTTTGAAATGTTCTTTCTCTGCCGTTCTCTGGGTTAGTTAAAACATAACCGCACGTCAATATCTTATCGTCAGTTAAATCTAACAAACTGCCAATTCCAAGTGCGTAGATAAGAGAAAAAAATTGCTTCTTGCAAAATAATTTTAAATAAATATATAAACTCTATTGCGTAAATATAGTTTTCTTTGGCGTTAAATTATATATATATATATGTATATATCAGTTCGGGTTCGAACGTAAAAATTATACAAGAGTAGACGCATAAAAAAATTCGACGTTTTTTTTTTTTCAGTTCAATAAATACTGTTATTTGTAACATTATTTTAACTCTAGTAGATATATAACTTAATATATCCGCGTGTTTTTTTTTCTTTTTTTTTTTTTTTTTTTTTATAGATATTACAAAGCGGCAGATATTATACTTTTTCTTTAATCTCCGCGCCCTTGTATATCCTCTCTCTCTCTCTCTCTATATATATATACAGCATACATACATACATTAACGTACAATACATACATCGCTTACGTACAAGCACACCTACACACATGAGTGCACTTGCGCGCACAGACAGTAGACATTACGATCGATACGGCGCGCAATCTCGCCATATTTTTCTACGCGACCGTACACACAACGTGTCTACGTGTATGCGTCGGTTCACTTGCTTGTGTTGTGTACAACAAATATGTACACGCAATTTATACGTGTATATTTGCGTACGTGCGCTACTCCGTGTCTGTACATACGTGTAACGAATACAAATACGGCCTGAACCTTCGGACCGGAAAAAAAAAAAAAAATAAATTAGTTACACACTTTATTAGCCATTTCTATCTATCTATCTCTCTCTCTCTCTCGTCTCTTCTTTTTTCGCTCTAAATGCACGTCCGAGACACCTATATATATACCGTGTGTATTTACTCGCTTTCGAGCTAGAGAAAGAAGCTTTGCGATCGGATTTTAATTAATTAACTAACGCGCGCATATATGTGTGTGTGCTATACAGCGCAAAAACAGAACCGTAAAACTTGTCTTTTTCTCTTGTCCGAGATTTTAACGTCCGTAGATCTCTTTTCAAATTGTAGGAAGTACCGGCCGCCAAGAAGAACTTCTCTCTCGAATCTCTTCTCGAATTGTAAAGAATAAAAATGGTTTTTCTTTCCTCATAGGCTTTCACATTTCCGAACTCTCTCGAAAGTGAAATCTCCCGAGACGTCAAAACTCCCGTTATCGTCGATTTCTTGCGGAAACTCACGTCGCGCGCGTGTCCTCACGGATTTCCACACACATCCTCTGTTATTCTTCGAGCATATATATATATATGTATATATATGTGTGTGTATAACTAAACATTTTTTCTCGAATTTATCAAATCTAAACTATTTAGAATCCTTTGACTTTTTTTTAAAATTCTAAGTTTCCTCTATCTCTCGCACTATAAGTTCCTTTCTCTAAATTTTAATAGGATTATGGGAAAGACGAGCGAGCTAGCAGTCTAAGATCTTCGCGAAACGCGCGACCGCAACTTCGCCGTGGACGACAAAATAGTGTATTTCGCTTTTTTTTTTTTTTTTTTTTTTTTTTTTTTTTTTTTTTTTTTCATACGGGATTGGAGCAGACGGGGCTGTGAAAAGGCCTGCCTCGAAGTTCCACGGAAGGAATTTCGGGCTTTAACAGACAATTTCAAATAGCCTTTTTCGAACCGTCGTTAGTCGCAGCGAACAAGTGCGCGTATTCCGCTTGGGTCGATAGTTGCGTCAGAACGTCGTCTGTAAAAAAACAAAAAAACAAACAAAATTCAAACAAAAATACAATCGATTCGAAGAAGAAGCGGCCACAAATTAAAGATTCAATCAATCTCGCGAAAATATTTACCAAAGCTCACTGTCTTGTCGTTCTTGTTGATTTTAGCCTGCTGGAAGATCCTGTCGGATTCTTCCGGTTCTGTGTGTAGCGACAATCTCAAGGCTTTCCTCAGTTCCGATTCGGTCAGATTCGTCGTCGTCTTCGATCCGCACACCTACGTGACACAATGCGTGTAAAATTAAAATTTGATACGTTTATACACACACAAGAGCAATACAATTGCAACGCAGTCGGCAACTCACATCGAACGCAATCTTAACCTTGTCTAGTTCCGAGGACGCGTTCGCCGTCGCCAACACGGTGAAGATATACTCTTCGAGATCGATCTTTCCCAGTCCGAGCTGTAACACAAGCAAAACGAATATAGAAAAATTTCTCTTCGGAACAAGCTTCTTTTTGTCGTACGCGTGTCGTTTCAAAAAAACCAAGCTGCATGCAACCGACCTTATCGTGAATACGAAACAGTTGCTGCGTGGTTGGATCTTTTTCGTCTAATCTAAGGATCTGCGCGAATTCGCGCAGATTCACTTCGCCGAAGTTGCTCGTCTTCTTCTGCACGAGTTCCTCCTCCGTCTTCGACTCCACCAAACTGTAACGCGCAAAAACAAGTGAATAAAAAATATTATTCCAATTTTTGAATTTGCAAATAAAAACAAACAACAAATTATTGCGTCGTCGAATCTTAATCTAGCAAAAATCGTTATCGGTTTTTTTTTTTATTATTATTATCATCCCAATTACCCCAATTTGTAGCGGAGTTTGTGCGTCTTCACGATGCTGGACGCGTGCGGAAGATGCAACTGATGCGCCTTTCGAATGATCCGACAGTCGTCGTACGTGTAATCCGAGACGGGGATTTTCAACGCGCTGCAAAGAAGATAGAGTCGCGACGATATATAATACACCGCGTGTGTCAAATTCTCTGTGTGCGATGGGGAAATAAAAATCTAAATAATAATCTTCTCGTTAATCTCCTGCGCGCGAAAAAAAGAGAGAGAGAGAGAGAGAGAGAAAAAAAAACCATCAACTCACTCTGCCATGAGACGACGCACATTGTTCGCGTACAACTTGGGATCCAGTTTCTCCGCTTCGCTCGGTTTGTAAACGGGTAGGAACTCGATCTCGCAGCTACTGTTCAACTGCGTCAACGTTAACCACAGCAATTTCAACCTGCGAACGATGGGGAATTTTAAATATACCAATAGAAATCTAAGCGCGCGCATATTATACACACACGCGCGCGTGAACGTCAAAGATAAACGCACGCGAGATTCAAACGAACGATGGGGAGATGGAAAGAGATAGAGAGAAAGAAACGATCTGTACTTACGCGCCCGGACCTTCCCACGTCCACGTAACCGTGTCCAATTTGTTCGGATATCTGATGCACACAGGTTGTACCGGCACGCCGGGATAAAATGCCCCCGATTTGAATGTGATCAAACAAGACCGGTTTGTGCAAGTTCCTTCGGGAAATATCATAACCTGCGGAAGATGATTGATCAATTATATGGAACAGATGAGAGAAGGTAGTGATTCGAGCGAGCGCGGATCGCATGCACACGCGTCCCTGATCGCGAACTCGCGTGCATCCAAGTTGTTGGATTATTCGGAATAGAAAGTTCTCGTCAAAAGAACTGCAACAACTTGTCTTGCGAACTTCGTAAACTCCATTAGTTTGAGATGATGCTACGAACTTCGAGCCAAGCTCGAAGTCGCGGATCTAATCACGTTTACACGCGACATCGCGCTTCCCGCTCTCTATGTAGGTGTCAAAATATTATGTATATATATATATATATATATATATATTTTATATGCAAAGTGGTTTAATTCAATATTCCCGTTTACCTGCGGCCAATCTTCCTTCGAAGTCGTTCTTTCGATGATTTCTTTGATGGTGTTCTGACGGGAGTTCGGATCTTCCCTCCACACGTAGACCGGCTGCGTATAGTTGATGAGTTCTACATGTGGGCGAAATATTAATAGAACAAAGCGAATGTAATTGAGTTTTATTCTTTAAATAACCGATACATTGATAATTGCGATTTGGACCGCACTTGATCTTGTTTCCGATCGACTGAGCCAACTAATGCCACAGTTGTGCAATAATATTTATCGCATTCATTCCGCATCTACTCTTCTCTGTCTCTCTCTCTCTCTCTCTCTCTGTCTAATTTTGCAATATTATACAGACTCTATAAATCTGTCTCATTGTAGCGCACATTGTTTGTTTATTTATTTTTCTCTAAGAATTGTAATAATTTTCAAGCGTTAAACATTCATTCATCATTTTATTGTCTTAATTTTCTTTGTATTACTTTTCTCTTATATTTCATTGTTGCAATATTGCTGTTATACTGATGTAATAATCTATTGTTATAATATTTTTACTTATTGCATTTCTTATCTTACATTTTGTCATTATTGCATTTAATTTCTTCTGTTATGTAACTTTTACTCTATTATATTTATTATCTTTTTCTTATTTTTCAATGTATATTTTAATCTTACCTTGGTTCTTTTTTTTTTTCTAGCATGTTTATTTTTTACTTTATATCATTGATGTTATCTTTGTAATCTTACTATTTAATTATTGCCATTTCTTTACGTCTTCCTTTCTTTCATTATATACTATTATTATTATTTTTATTGTTATTATTTTATATTTGATTTTTATTTTCTGTCAAATTATTTTTTGTTGTTACACTTCTTTTTTTCTTGTATGTTAAGATGCTTTAGGGGATATTATCCGAGAACGCTCTTTATATAAATAAAGCAACATTCATTCATTCATTCATTCATTCTCTCTTTCTCTCTCTTTCTTTTTTTTCAAATAGTTCGTAATACATAAATGGTGAATGGGATTAATTGCTTTAAAAATTATTAAATAATTTTTATTGGTCAGTAGCTAACACAATTACTTGGCAAAAAAATTATTACATTTAAACTTTTAATATGTATCTGTATCGGAAAAAACTTGATTACTGCACTACGCATTCGCGATAATGCCGTATCTCTTTCTGTACCGATAATAACAAAATATACATGTGCCATATATTCCTTGAACAGAATTTTATTACTGATAATATATTTAGGATATATCACCGCGAACGGTGTTTTATTATTCAAAACATAAATGTTGTTTCGACCGCACATCGGTGATAAAACTTTTTGCAAAGAATTGCAAACATAAATTACTTATCTTCGTTGCAAAAAAAAACTTCAACCTTGCGCGCATAAAAGTTGTTGCGAGTTTTTACTACTTTCACCAGCGCACAATAAGCGTCTCGTTGGAAATTGTTCAAAACGACTTCGCGTATTTATTTATAGCACATTATTCGTGACACGTACTTGGTAGCTTTCCGTTTGGCTCATGTCGGTTAGAAAAAAAAAAAAAAAAAAAAAAAAAAAAAAAAAAAAAAAAAAAAAAAAAAAAAAAGAGAAAAGAGAACACTGTTCGACGGCACTTACCTATTTTAAATTCACAATAGAACGCAAAGAAAAATAGGGGGGGAGGGGAGGGGAGAAAAAAAAAGAAAACCACCTACTTCCGATAAACGGATTTAATCCCGATTCCCGGCGGACGATGATCGAGGGGAATCCGGTGACGTAAACGATGCCGCCGTCGATGAAGGTCGAGTGCGGCGCGAGAACCAGAATCGGTGCTTCCGATCTGGACGCCTGTTTCCCTCGCACCACGATTTTCATCCCGCCTGCCTGGTAAGTAAGTCGACCCACGAAACATATCCATGGCACTAACTTGCTGCGGGTTTCAACCAATGCACACAGTGGAATTGCATATGTTCCAATATATGTATATATATTTGGCAATATGTTAATTTCTTTCAATGAGCAATTTTGAATTTAAATCGCGAAAAAAAAAGTCAGAGCGACGAGAAGTAAGCGCGTCAATGTCGTAACCATCATTTGAAACAAGAGAAGCAAGTACGCGCGTTTCCCCCGAGATGTGCATCGATGTGCTCGATAATATCGGCCCGATACTCGGTCGTGAATCTATGAAAGAAGAGAAATTTGCGCGCGCGACGCGTTCGATGCACTTTCTACACGATCGAGCGATAAGGAGAAAGAAAAGAGACGATAAGGAGGAAAAGCACTCGATTAGTACCCCACGCTATTAATGCTCGAGAACTGTTAGTATAGAAATCGCAAACGCGCGCCTCGTGCACTTCCTTTTTTTAACCCTTCCATTGCGAAAGATGACCTCCGTCCGAAATCGTTCCTCATTCACACATGCAATCTGCGTTCACGCGTGTTGAGTAATATTCAACTTTATTTTTCGACACACAACGGATATATTGCATCAAATAACGCATCAGAAAGTTAACAAGTATAGTGCTGTTTTATTTAAACCCTTCAACACTGCCGGTGCACTTTCGTTTGATTTGCTGATCGAAAAGGTAGAATGTACAATAAAATGTTGTGAGATGTCAAAAGCCAACGTGTTATCAACAATTGTTAAAAAAATGACACAGTTAGTTGCTGAGAAAAGTAAATCCCATCCACCATGTATGTATACAATGTATATATGTATGTATATTACGTACAACAAAATGTGAATGAAACAGAGTCGAACATTGTGCTTTCTCGCAAAGGGACAGGTCGCTATTTGGCTGAGTTTCAAACAACAATATCTACAAATAGTTCTCCTATAGTCTTTGCGTTTGATTTTAAAATTGAAAACGGGGGGCACGCAAAGCGCGCGACCTGTCCCCTCATTTATAGTTCGATTCGCCTTCCCAAAAAGAGGGGAAGCGAACACGTGACGTGATAGAAGAGACCTACTTCCGAAGAAAGGGAGGCGGCTACTCTCCCCTTTGGCAACGATGCTCGGTCCGCCGAGGTACACGACCGGAAGTGCATCGAAGAAGCTGGAATGCGGGGCGAGGGCCAGCACCGGTGCGTCCTTAGTCTCTGCCTTCCGGCCCTTGACCTTCAGATGATGAAATCCACCGCAGAGAAATAACGCCCGCATCATCCAGCAGATCACGACGCGCATGTCTCTGTTTTTTTTTTTTTTTTTTTTTTTTAAGCACCATCGTCCGACGCACAATTTCTCTACTTCTACTCTCTTGTGTATTAGAGGAGGGGGAGGAAAGAGAGGGAGTTTTCTCTCTCGCGTCGAAATAACTTTAGCGGAGATTCGGAGAAGCGATCTTTGAAATGATTAAGTGAGAGTTCGCGCGCGAGTCTCGGAGATGCAATTTTATTATATATATATATATATCTTCTTAGTTCACATAGAGACATGGAGACGAGCCTTATAGGTCCGCTAAAAGCGATTTCGCGAGAAGATACGAAGAAAGTGCTCGCGAATCCTCACTGTTGCGGAGAGAACTTCTCCAAGAGGAAAGGAGAGAAGTTCTTTACTCTTTTTCTTTATATACGTTCGAAGAGCATCGATTGGCACTTTATTTATAAACAGCGTATAATTTCAGGTAATAGACGGCAGACGTAATTCTCAAACGAGAATTCGTGAATAATTCAGAACCGAAGGTGCTATTTTCTGTCTTTCTCTCTCTCTCTCTCTTCAATGTGATTAGTTAAAAATACAATACTTCAAAACAGTTTCCACCAACTCAATTCATCTATTATAACTTTACACGCGTTACGACTTTATAATAGCACAAGGTTGACATATAAACTTTCCTCGCTGTACGACTTTGATGGCGTGTGTGTGTGAAGAAACTAAAATATATGAAAGAAATATATAAACAGGCGGTATATTGCACGCGACTTTATTGCATATTCTCTGTATACGCGTTGAAAAAATTGAAGATGTACTTGACCAAAAAATGTCTCAAATAATTTTAATTGTACAAACTTAATTGCGTTTTAATTTATGTTGTGATTGTAATTCATCTGTCGATGAAGAGAGATTGAGAGAGAGTGAGTCACTAATTTATACATTACGAAGGCCGCGTACGAGACATTCGCTGAATACGGAAGTGTGTTTTAAAATCTCGCGGACGGTGTTAAGACGAAAAAGTTGAACCTTGTCCCACTTCGGAAAACGCACACATTTTGGAAGCGTGCTTCTTTTTTTTTTTTTTTTTTTTTTTTTTTTTAATTCACGAATAACAACAACGAAATAAATCGCAATGTAAACATTTTTCATAACGTGCAAACGAATTTTTTTAACAATCAAAAGTCCAGATCCAAGCATCTCCGAGCTCGATCGATTATATTTGAAGATATTCGCGCGGGGGGAATTGTTTTTAGTCTATGTACCAACAAAGCGAGATAATATATATACCAGGAGAAAGAGAAAGGGTTAAAAAGCGAATCTGAAGGATTAATTATTAACATAAATAGCACAGAGAGACAGGCTCGAAATGAGGAATAACGCGGGGAGGGGGAGAGGAAGAGAGAAGCGCGGTTTTACACGCGCTTTTTTTACATTTTACATGCTGTTTTGCTCTCTCTCTCTCTCTCTCTCTCTCTCGCGAACGTACCGTCTCCAACCCTTGAGGGGAGCCCTCCGAAGATCATCCTCGGTCAAACCGTGCAGACCCAAGCAAGCCAACAGCCACGCCAGAATCATCAGAGTCGTGATAGCAGCTAGTCTGAACGGCAGGAGGGCGATTGTTAGGAATATCGTCTGCAACATTCACAAAAATTTACGCGGAATTCACTTTTTTCTTCTGTCTCGAGCAAGTTGATTTTTTCTTTTTTTTTTTTTTTTTTTTTTTTTTTTGCGATAGGCAGATAGAGACGTGACGCAATTGTATATGAATGAACAATCTGCCGAATAACGCATATATATAATTTTTTTTATTTTCACGTATTATTAAATACTAAGTGAATGGAGCACAAATCTAAATGTCAATGGAGCGCGCTGTGAATGGAGAAAATAATGAGAATGGAGAAAATAATAATTTTTCAAAAAATTATTAAATCACTTTATTAAATCGTTTCTCGCTCGTGTGCGCGTGTGAGACAACAGAATAACGTGAGAGAGACACAAGTGGGACACGCGGTTAAAGTAATTGGCTCGACTGAAGCCCATCGCCTGTCACGCGGTCAAGGTTAGAAGGTGTTCACCAATGGCTTCAATTTCTCATCTCTCGCGGAAGGATGGAGAAAGAAAGACTGTGCAAGAAACGGGAAAGAGATCGAAGGTACCGTTCCCGCTTGTTCCGTTAGTCACACATCAGCGCTGCTCGCTTCATCTCTCCCGCGAAAAGACACCTAACCGCGAACTAGCAAAAGCGAATAGCGGAAATATGCTCGAGTCATTTAAATTATATGTTTATTTATTCTAACATAAATATATAAAATATAAATATTTATATGTTTTATTTCTGTTTTCACATAGATATTTATTTATGTAAACGTGTCCGATCGCAAACTCTCGCGTCGTGGAACATGACGTAATTCTTCTGCAAACGAGAGTGAACGTGTAAAGCGCGGGAGGGAAATTGGGACAGAACTTGGAAGGAAATTCGGTCGAGGATAAACTTCGTCGCATGTTAATGAGATTAAAACGAGGAATGAAAGCGCGCGGGTTGGGATCGACGTGAGATTATTTAATTCAAACTTGACTTTGATCTTGACTATTGACTTCGATCGGTACACAACAAACGCACGCAAAGCGGCGAGGAAGAACTTTCATGTAAAGAAAATGTTTGAGGAGTCAATACTAGATTCAGAATGTTTGTGTCATGTTAATACGAGAGTTTTATTAATCGTCGGACGTTTTGATCTTTGTGTCGGATCTTCCTCGGTCACAAACGGATTAAAGAAACGAGGATCTTTGCATATGAGATCTTTAATTGTAATTGCTGAATAATTTGAAAAAAAAAGCGATAGTGAAAAAAGAAAAATGATGAAACACACGAGCACACGTGTCAACGTTTTAAAACGAATAGCACATTATGTTGCGTGCGCAGATTTTTACACTATATCGTTTTTTTTTTTCAATTATACTCAGTTATATGGGAACTTGATGTGCAACTCCGCTTCTTTTTAACCTTTTTGTCACACTGAGAAAGATACGACACGAGAATCGAAACGACTGACAACTAATAAAAACTCTCATGTACAAACATCCTGTATCCAAGTCTCTCGCGTTGAGCTCTTGAAAACATTTTCTATTGACAATTTCACGGAGCGATTTCCTTTCATTAGCTTGCACGTAGGTATCTTCGGTGTTTGAAACTTCCCGAGGATGCGAAGACAAGATCGGATCGGATTTCGAACAGAAAGATCATAAAATGCAAACCAAAGCACACGCGAATTTTCGAATTTAATTTAATTCGAATTCCCACACGTATTGATTCCACACGTTTAAAAACTCTCTATTTGCATACAAGTGCCGCATATTGACTCGTAATCGATGAAAAGCGACCGCGTGTCCCGTTTTGCAAAATTCGCATTACTTATTAAATTGTTAATTAATTAATGCGGAGCCAATGAGCGCGTGGGAAGCGTGGGGAAGCCTCCGTAGGCGTGTGATTTAAATGTGTGTGTGTGATTTTCAGAAAATCAATAAATCAGCTGATATAGAAGCCGTGCCCGCGCGCACACATACACACGTCGCTCTCGCTGCTAGGATATATAACTATAGGAAGTGAGCAAATCTTTTTTTTTTTACGAAAATCTATTGAAAGTCGTGTTTTGCAAAATGACACGTGACATTTCCGTTTTTAAATGACCCAACCAATCCCCATAATCTCTCGCACTTGGTCAAAGAATTTCAGACACTCTGTAGATATTCGTCGAGCGCCGAGATTTTGCGTAGAAAGTTGTTGCGCCCGAATGTATATACTTAACTGTAAATCGAAAGAGTCCGATATCTCGATATATATACGAGTGTAACATTGTTGAATCTTTGTATCTATGTACACATCGGAAGAAAAAAAACAGAATTGCACGTTTGTGTTTCCAGTTTTTATCGCGTTTTTAATGTTTTATTTCTGATAATTTAGCGCGTGACGCTAAACGCGCATTTGTATCGACAAAAGCGAGATAAGAATATGGAACATCTGTACATTCTCCGTGCGTATATTAAATGTGTTAAAAAATATAAAAGCATTTTTAAATGCAAATTGAAAAGAGGTCTTGCGTGACAAAAATTAAAAATGCGTTTTCGATTTTCTTAAACGACGACGCGCGCACGCGTCCTGGGTTTTGAATTTTGTTCCAGGCGAACCGACACTCGCGTTCCTCTCTCTCTCTCTCTCTCTCTCTCTCTCTCTCTCACCCGAATGAATGTGGGGCTTTCTACACGCGGCCAGACTTCACCGATGTTTTAACAAGAGAAAGCATCGGTCCACGAAGGAGTGCTACTTGCGTCGGTTTAACGGTTAGAAAAGTATAGGTCGCGCGACTTTATAACAACGCAAAAACACGTGGCTGCAAAACTGTCAGCGATTTTTTGTTTTTCGTTCGCAAGCAGAATTTAACAAAGAGACTACTTTTTTTTTTTTTTTTTTTTTTTCGTTTGCACGAAACAAACTTCCTTTTTTGTTTCACGGAATGTTCTTTATATTTGAATTTCGACACGTTCTTCAGTTGCTTTTTTTATTAGAAATATTTAAAGTTTTTTCCCCAATAAATGCGAAATTTTATTTAAAATATTTTAGTTTGTTTTTTTTTTTCTACTTGCAAATTACACGCTTGCGGATATCGCGGAGTAAAATGAATGTACTCGTCGTTCAATTGACCTTGTTCGCGGTTAACATACGCGACTACAACATTTCGCGTGGAAGCCCCGACGAGAATGCGCTCGAAGAAAGTGGGGCGGAAATTTAGCGAGCGCTGTGGCAGTAAATTTTTGTTGTTTCGCACGTACGTGTGAATTATATTATCGTTAACAAAAATAAAATCCCCCGAAACTCTGAGAGGGGAAGGAGAGGAGACCGGGACAGCGACGTAGTCGCTTTGATGTTAAGCGCACGAAAAAGCATTGATAAGCCGCCTCCGAACGATTTCTGGTGTGAAAGTTGCCGCATGGTGCTTATGAACCGATGAAAAAACCTATTGCAGCCTATTGCGAGGCGAGATATCGCCTTTTCTCGACTCTCCGAGAGTCCGCAGACGACGATTCTTGCGATTCTTCCTCTTCTTTACCTTCTGCTCTCAATTGCATTACAATCTTATATAACGGTGATAATCATTATACGTATAGTCGCACTCGAAAAGTGCTCGCACGCTCTGTTACAATTTTCGACGTGGCAAATTACATAAAGAAAAGAGAAAACGTCGAAATCCGAAAACAAGCCTCTCTCTGGACCTTTTTTCCAAAGAGAGAGAGAGAGAGAGAGAGAGAGAGAGAGAGAGAGAGAGAGAGAGAGAGAGAGAGAGCGGGCCATTTTTTTCGCAATCAATCTCTTTATTTTCCGTAGACATTTAATTGCGCAATTCTTGAATCGCGTTTCGAAAGCGCTATCTCTCATTTCGCGCTTATATCGCCGGATGCAATGTGTGAAAGATCTGGAAATTTAACGTAAACTGCGAAGTTATCCGACACTCTCGCGCGCACCCTTTCTCGGATGACCGCGATCGAAGCACACCCCGCCTCGCGGCAACGGTGGTGGAGGAGGCGGCGGCGGCGGTGTGGCATCCCCTAAAACGCGCTTGCACGAGCATCGATCCTCGGGAAGAAGCCGCTTTCGAGAGAGGTACTGACCTTGAGCTTGTCGTAGGTCGAGTCGAGTTCGAGCCGATGTACGAAGGGGTTGAGGATGTCGGCGCTGAGCGAGGATGCGTCGGCATTGTCGGCGCCCGGCTGCTCGTTCCTCGCGTCCCCGTTCATCGCGGAACGGACGGGAAAAATGAATGTGATCTGTGCACGACGACGGTTCCGGGATCTTCCCCTTCAAGAATGGAATCTGCGAAAACCGTCCTTCTCGACTGAGCGAGAGAGAGAGAGAGAGAAACGAAAGAAAAAGAAGAGGAAAATGTAGAGTGACGAACAACGGGGGAGGGATCAAAAAACGCGAAAAACCAACAACGAAATCACTGGAATCAAAACAGAACACTGACAAAAAGAGTCCGAGACCAACGGTGCCCGCTCGCACCCTTCCGTGTACGGAAAGATTGACGGTCGACTGTGCACTGCGCTACCCGGACACGCGCCACCGCAAGAGCCTCTCGCCGAGGCTGCTGCTGCGGCGGCGGCGACGGTGTGACGGCGAATACGAACGAAGTATCGCGCCGCCGCCGCCGCCGCCGCCGCCGCCGCCGGGGTCGAGCAACACCGACGACACGGTTAGCTTGTTCGAGATATTCGCTTGCTATTTAGAGAGATGTATGTTATATCAATTAATATAAATTATTACGAAGGATATTTCTGCGCCTTCTTATCTCCTGAAGACTTTAAATTAAAAAAAAAAAAACTCTTATGCGAGTAGATTTTGTCGAGAACACACACATGCGCAATGTGCGCGTAATTAAGCAAAGTTTCGCACTAAAGGCGTGTAATTTCAAATTAATTAGTGTTTCGAGTTGCACGCAATTATATGTGTAATGAGTTACGAGTTTGCAGTAATTACATGCGTAATGAATTGTGCATTTTGCGCATATCTCGATCAGTATGTCGATAATTTGAGAAATAAAGGTTGATAATTACATTCTTCTAAACGCGTATATTTCTGTCTCCCTCTCTTCTCTCAATTTGCTCACATACTTGTAGCGTAATTAAATAATAAAAGATTGAAGAATAAAGAGTTATGTAACAAATAAAAACGAGTTATTGCATAAATACACGATAAAAAAAATTTTTTTCATTATTACTACCTTAAAGTTTCGATGCAATAATTTGACACCAATTTTTGGTCTCTAAACCGGTTTGAATCTTCACTGCAGAGATTTCCGGCCGCGCATAGAAAATAACATCGTAGCAACGATTTGAACCTTGCGACACACAGCGTGAATCGGAACCTTACAGATAGCGAAGATTCCGACCGCATTAAAAACAAATGTCTCACTTAGAAGCACATAATATTCTATACAAAACATTAAAATAAAAAAAAAAAAAAAATATTATTTTAGATAATATCTGATTAAAGAACATACTTGAATAATTTAATGGGACAAAAAAGAGAAGAACACACACCCACGCAGACGTCCGAGTTGGACGTGTCTAACGGACGCCCCATAACTCAATTATGATGTGTCTAACGAACGTCTAACGGAGATTTTATGTATAGAACGTTCCGGGCGGCGGAACAACAAAGGGTTCCGGCAAATAATTTTTATTCAGTATTGTCGCTTGTTCAACTATTTTCTGACGATTTTCTGTGCGTTTTTCACGTCAGGAACACTTTATTTTACATATTTACATGTGTGTGTGTGTGTGTGTGTGTGTGTGTGTTTTTAATTAATGAGATTACATCTCCCGCGTTGGTCTCTTTCTCTTCCGCTCTCTCAATCTCGCGCGCATACACATACGTTCATACTTTATTTATTTATTTATTTATTTATTTTTTTTTTTCACATGCTTTCTCTCCTTCGCGAATCAAATACAGTAATATGTGACTCGAAGTTTCAGAAATTAGAAAAGAACATCGTCAGCTATTTGCTAAATGCGTTTCAATTATAACTAAAACGGGTTTTTAAAATAGGCGGCTTCTCGTCGATCGAACGAGAATTTTACTCTTTAACACGCGCGTTGTATCTGCTTCTTCCTCATCTTTCTCGAGCTCTCTTCTCTTTTATTGCATATTTCATTTGTACTCTATCGCCATAAAAAAGCCGGAAATAACAATAAAGAATTCAACTTTTCCTAAACCAAAGTCTCGAACATAAATAATCGGCGGCATTCGGCAGAAGACCCGACGATCGTTGCGCAACCGTTTCGTTCATGATCTCAGTTTCGAAGCGCTTCCACCTGGTGAAAGACGTCACGAACTCCGTTGCACAACCCGTTCTGCTGAATATCGCGCGTGTTACGTTGTTGTTGAAAATTTTATTGAAACGTCAAATAACTGATTTTGTAAAGGGATTACAATAAAAATTTCGCTTAAAGAACTAAGAACGACGGACACAAATAATTAAATTGAGTTCAAAAATAACAAAGCTTAGATTACACTTACATGATTTGTCTTGTCTATATGAGGTGTGAATAATACGTATTTGTGTGTACGCGGATGCTTGGATCCTTGGATATTGCATTAGTTATTGAATATTTCATCGTTGTGCAAATTGAAAAAACGCAATTTCAACGCATTCTGAAAATTTCACCTATTTCAAGAATCGCACGGAGGATCTAAAGAGGATTTAAGTGTGAGAAAGACTCAAAAATTCAGACACGATTGTACGTGCACACTACGTTCTGCGGTGTATCAATTTCGGGAAAGGGAAAGGGTTTCCTTCTCTATGCACACGTAGAGCCGTAGAGAAAAAATCTCTTCCTTTATCCCTCAAGATATTAACGCGTTTGCAAAGTGCGCAAAAAGATTAAGTTAATTAAAACTTAAATAATATTTTGAAAATTCGCAAGAACGAAAGAAAAATCGCCAAAATTCAACAAGTAAAGCTCTTGAAGAGAGTAAAAGTTTTTAGGCGAAGAGAAAAAATCCAAGGATGTAAGCACTCGATTCTCAGATTATTGATTCCTTGAATCCTTATATTCTAATATATTATATATATTTATATATATGTATATATCACGTAAGTATGTACGTATATGCCATATGTGTATGCGTGTGTGTGTGTGTGTGTGTGTACATGTAAAATGTCTCTTATTCACACGCCAATATTATAAATTGTCGTTGTATCTGTAGTTTTTGGTTTTTTTTTTTTGTACATGTCTCCAGACAGCGCACAAAAGACGTCCGAAAGATGTCCAAGAGATGGCTAAAATAATTTAGACGTCTCTCAGATATCTTTCATTCGTCGATTCTCTCGTGCCCCATTTCCGCGTTCTTTCGTCTGTTCTCGCCTCGATTTTATGATGCCAATGTTATTAATATTAACGCAAATATTAATCTAACGTCGATGTATGCGTAATCGGTATTAGTGCCAATAAATCGCTACGAATAAGAGACATCTTTTTCCGTATGTGTGTGTGTGTGTGCGCTCTCGCGCGCACGTGTACGTTACGCACACGTATGTGTGTGTAAAACGTGTATACGCATTTATATACACACGTTCTTTGGAAGTGAAATGTTCGCATTATTGAGATATATCTACGTTTGAAGCATTCGGATATTGTCGGTTTCTCGAGAAGCTAGAAAATATGCACTCCTCATAGCGAAGAGTCGGTTTGACAGTTCTGAAGTTCTTTTTTTTCTTTCACGTTTTTAACGCACACAACATATATATATATATATATGCTTGGATCTCGCACACCTCTCCCCTCCCCCCCTGCCGAGGAGAAACTCTCACGCATCGAGAGTTTTCTTTCGCATTCTCCTCATCGAGCTCTCGAAAGAATCGTCGCTTCTCACAATCGTTGTTTCAGAAGATATGCGCGTGCGACACAAGTGACACATGAGCGGTTCCGAAACGTCACTGAAGTGAAGATGGAGTACGCGCCCGAGAATATAAAAAAACAATTAAAACTCGTTGCAACATTAGTGGCATATTAAAAAAAAATTACGTGATACGGATATCCGTCGCTCATTGGAATATTCTTAGCTTTAGAATCTGGGTGATACACCAGCGATACTCGGTGTGGATTAGTTTTGCGTCCTTAATTTTCGTGATTAGTTTAACACTGATTATATACACATGCTTCTCTTCGAGTCAGCACTTTAGTGACGTCGCGAACGGAGAAATCTTCTTTTTTTTTTTCCCCACGATGAGACAAAAACGTGAAAGGAGAATGTTCAACGAGCGAATAAAGCAAATATTTCAACAGCGATATAGATCATCGTCGCAAAGTTTTTTTTTTTCGAGAACGAATCGTTTAAAAAGTCAACTCGCGTGTATTTGTTATTATACTTTTTTTTTTTATATATATATATATATATATAGATTTTACGTACTCGAATTATTACGAAATTACTTGAGCCTTTAAATCCTTGGATTCTTGGACCCCTGAATTCTGAGGTCCTTAGACTCTTAGATCCACGGATTTAGAGTCGTAAAACCTCGTACTCGAAGCGAGGATTTTTGTCCGCGCGCGCTCAGCCCGCACAGTGTCCCAAAAAAAATGGGATCAATACTCGATCTCGAAAGTAATGTAGTTCACCCGAACCCATTTCTTTCTCTCTCTCTCTCTTTAATTTAAAATCTAAACAGCATGGAGAGAACCGCAAAGCGTCGGAGGAAATTAACGAGAAGTTGTACATACATACATACAGGAATTGCAAACTTTTAGCATTTCTTTTTTTTTTTTTTTTAGATCTGTTTGCGGCTCGCTTTTCCTTATTATAAATTCGTTTACATGAGGAACTATATATTCTTGACTGAAGGACGAAAAAACCTAAGCAAATTTGTTTTTTTTTTTTTTTTTTCAAAAAGTTGATCCCTGGTCTGGTTGATATTCTTTATTTTCTTCGTCAGAGACACCCGGTACAGGTTGGCAAAAGGGGTCGAGTCGCGAGAGTCGCGCGAGGAAAACGAATCGCGCGACTCTCGCGTCGATATATATATTTAATTTTAAACACCGTTTTCACAGCCGCTGGTTCTTCGTCACTTCCATCGTTGACCCGTTATTATCTGAAGTCATATGGTCCAAACCTGCACTTTCTCGGCGACGACGCACCAACTCGCGTGGTCGTAGTAAGACGAGATGATGTGCAGATTCTGGACGTACTTGTTGATAAGCTGATCCAACTCGCCCTCCCGAAAGACGTGGTAATATTGATGGTAAGTTATCGAACCGCCGCCGCGATCGGAGGGCAATGACTCCTGGGACGACGCGTTGCTCATAGATTCGGTCGTGCTCGTGGTCGTGACCAGACAGTCCGCGTCGCGGACTTTCTTCGCCTCGCTCGACATCTCGTCCAACGAACGACCGCGTTCTTGCAATCTGCGTCGCTCGACCGACGATCGACGATTGTTCTCCGCATTCAGATTCGACACCAACGACACGGTGCTGCCGGTGAACAGTCTCGCGGTCGAACATTCCGCTTGGCTGCCGTCGCTCAAGCTCGTCGTTGTGTTTTCCATCAGAGAATCGCCCACATCGCTCGAACCAACCGACAATCCGTCCTGGGACGAATGCCATTTGTTCGCACAACCGCTGGTTTTCAACTCGACCGCGTCCTCGAATCCATCGCCCGTTTTCGACACCATCACGAAGTCGAGCATCATGTCGTCGGAATTGCTGCGCATAAGCGGCGAGGTCTTGGAGCAACGTCGTTCCCGATCGTCGACGTTGCGGGATTTGGAATCGACGACGGATTGAAGATTGAGCGCGTTTTTGGGATTTGACTCGTCTTTGGGATTGGCGATCGTTTTTTTCGCGTCGCACGTGGTGGATCCGGATGTCTCGAATCTGGACGCGGCAACGTCGAATTTGGATTTCGATTTCTCGTGGGATTCAGGATTGAGTCTGAGCGCGTCGTCTTCAGTCTGAACTTCGTATTTCGATCTGTCAGAGTTAGGCTGGAGGACCGCAGAGTGACCGTTCTCGCAGACGGTTTTCGATCCTGGTGTCGGTTGTTCGGATCGAACCGCACCAACGAGCTTCTCTTCGCGTTCAGGTTTGTCGTACGCTTCGTTTATGATCCACGAGGTTTCCTTGGGCACTTGATCGCAGTCGTTCCAGCAGGCCGTGGTGTTCGATTCCGCGACCGGATTATTGTCCGCAACGTCCGCAAGCGACGACGGAGCGGTGGTGGTTTGCGACGTCGGGTGGACTCCGAAAATATCGAACGACGAGTTCTGACAATACCGACTGATGTCTCGTATGAGATCGCTGCTCGACTCGACGTTGGCGTAACCGCTCAGATCCACCGAGGCGGATTTGCGATCGTGCTTCAAGTAAGCTCGCGTTCGAACGCTCGACTGCGACCAGACGTTATTGGCGTCGTTATTTCGTCGTTGCGCGATCGAGTATTGCGAGAACGACTGTTCCGTTGATTGGCCGTTGCGTTGTTGAATCGCCGCGCCCACGGCGTCTTCCAGAGAACTCGCCACGTTTGCGGCGGCCTCGAGAAGTTTCATCGATTGCGAGGATATGGTCTTTCCGCTCTCGAGAAGAACGCGCGACGTCGAACGTCGGATCGCGTCGATTCCCAGACCGCCACTTTGGTGGCGATCTTGGGAAACGTCGCGCGTCAATTCGGTTGTTTCCGACGTGTTGTTTTCCACGGACGATGTGGAATTCTTGCGCGACGGAGAGGGAGATTGCGCGCTTGAATTTTCGAACGTCGTTGTGACGACGGTTCCCAGACTCGACGGCGACTCGTCGTCGTCGCGCACATTTTCCTTCCCGGACGATCCCGTCGGGTCGTCTCCGTTCGACGACCTGGACGCTTCTTCATCCGCCGCCGCATTTTGCGCGCTGTTCTTATTCCTTTCCTCGGCTTCTTTTCTCGCTATGTACTTCTCGTCCGACGTAACGCTGATCACCGACCCGACCGATTCCGGCGACGAGACGCCGCTCGAGTCGCTGTCCAGGTCGTCGGTCTCCGGATTGAACAGCTCCAGAGAAAGTAGACGCGGCAGAATCCTTGTTACGGTCTCGAGACGACCCGAGGCTGCGGTTGAGGCCCGTCTGACCAGCGGGAACGACGGTCGGCTGCGCGTCGCGAAACCCGGTTTCGCTATGAGCAGTTCTTTGATTTGATTCAGTCGGGCTTTCCGGTTGTCATCCTCGTTTGCGATCGGTTCGCGAGTCTTGGTTACGTCGCTGAAGGCACGTATCAGTGGCGCGACGTCCGGCTCCGCGGTGTCGGGCTCGGTCGAAGGTTCGGGCACCAGACAGAGTCCCCGTGACGAAGACAAATTGTTTCCCAACGTTTCCGCGCCGACGGTTTTCACCGTCTCACCCAGGCGATTCGTATTTGCGACAGTTGACGTTTGTTGCTTCAGCAACGGCGACACGCCGATCACTTTAAATCTGGATGACAGACCGGTTTCCGGCGGTTGTTTGACGCGCGGCGACGGCGGTGCCGACGTCGTGGCGAACTGCAACGCCGCCGGACGCGGCGCGGAAGGAACCTCGTTTGTCGTAGACGACGACGCCGTAGACGACGGCGCGGCGGGCGCGGCAACGTCCGCGGGCTTCGGCACGAAAATCACCGACGCGAAGCTGTCCTCGGAATCTACGCTGGTGTCGCTCTGCAGGCTGCTGTCTTTGGACGAGTCCGAGCCGTCCTCGCGCGATAGGCGACGTTCGACGCCCTCGATGCTGCGTTTCATAACCGCGACCGGTTGCGTCTTATTGTCCGCCGGCTTCGATATCGTTGTTGTCTCCGTTGTTGTTGTCGTCGTAACGGACACCGATTCGTTTTCCCCGGATTTCCATCCCTGCAGCATTCGCACAAAACCGTTCTTGATGGACATGCTGGACACCTTTTCGATATTGGTGGTCGAGCGCTTGATCTTGCTGGTGAGTCCGTTTTTCAACAGCTGAAAGCGCCGGCTCGCGTTCACCGGACTGATCGAATCCTTGAGCGCCTCGAACGTGCGCCACTTGCAGATTAGCTCCTCGTTCAGCGACGCCTGCTTCATGATGTTCCGGCGCACCCGCTCCTTCTCCTCCAAACGATCAACCGACATCAGCTCCTCGTTCATCGAGCTCTGCTTCAACGGCACGTTGCGCCTGCGCAACGACTGACACGAGAAGTTCGGAAGATCCTTGATCAGATTTTCAATGGCAGTGTCTTCGGGATTATCCAATCCGGTCTCCTCCACGCACGATTTCTGTTTGACCAGCCGCGGCTTCGAGCCGCTCGACGAGGACGAGACCGATCGTTCGTCCAAGACTAGTTCGGACGAGGAGAAACCGGGAATACTCGAACGGGAACGCACCAGATCGAGCCGCTCGATCTCCAGAATGTCGCCGAGGCTCTTGGACTTGATGCTCAGCGTGTCCGCCGAGTGTTTGTTCGTCATCGTGAGCGTGTGCGTGATCTCCACGCGACGCAATTCGATCGGCAGATCGTCCACGTCGGTCGTGTCCTCGGAATCGCAGTGTCGCCGGCTCTTCGTGCTGCTCTGCCAACTCCCGGGGAACCAAGCGCCACTTCCGCGTTTGCTTCTCGCTAGTTTCTGCAACGAATCAAACACATTTTTAATGCGATCGTGACAGCGAGCGTGAATTCATTCGAAAGTGTATTTCAAATTATAGCGACGAGAATGGAAGAGAAAATGTTGTTAATTTCTCTTCCAAACTTCCTTTTATTGCCGTAACAAAGTAGGCGAGTAACCAGAGATAAAGAGACTGAAGTGCTCCCGACATTGAACGATCTCCGATAACTGGCATTTCTCTATCTCTCGCAGGAAAGAAAACAACGTCCAAATGCGTGCATTTTGGAACTGCGATAAACGCAGTTTAATTTTTGTCAATTTTTTCGGCAACAAAAATCGGATGTTGTATGTAACACACAGTAGTTGGCAGTTACCTGTAGTGCTCTCCGGAAACAGCTGTAACAGGTCTCGTTCGGGCTAGAGAGGCTGCTGGTGGATGGTGACAGACTAAATATCGGATCGATCCAATAACTCTTGCTTTTGCATTTTCGTTGGCTATTTCTGGAACGAGAGAGAGAGAGAGAGAAATCATGACACGTATGACCTACATTCGACGCTCGCGCGAGAAATAACAAAAAAAAAAACGAAACCAATGCGCATTGTGGTGTTAATTTTTGTTAAACATATAATCGACGACGATACAACCGTGATTGCCGCGTATTTTCTCTCTCGTCTCGGAAAAACTCACTTTTTGGAAGATGATGTGTGTTTCTGAGCGGCGGCGTCATTTCGCTTCTCGTTACCGTCGGATGCGCTCGAATGCTTCGACCCCCCGTACTCCGATCCCCCGCTCATGCAATACGATTTGGGCCACGGTATCAAAACATCTTGCGATTCAAACTGCGAACAAATGTAACGCAACAAAAATGCAATTCGAACGAGGGGGTTCGAGATGTGAGACAAAAAAGAACCCTCGATTCACGCAAGTTCTTTCTTACTTTTCGATGTTTTTGTTCCATAGCCCAGACGGATATGACGAGTCGGCCTCCGATCCTGAGAACCCGGGCTAGCTCCTTCAACGCGTGTACCCTTCTCTCCGTGGTGGCGAAGTGGTGCACCACGGCGATCGACAGCACCGCATCGAAACTCTCTTCTCGGAACGGCAGGGCCAGATTGTCACAAATCAAAACCTTGTCATCAAATGCGGAAAAAAGATTATTCTATGAATAAAGTGGGTTTTTTTATATTAATTTGACACTACAATCTTTTGTACAAAAAAAAAATACATCTTGTACTCCAAAAGATTTTTTAACGCGATTCGGAATTGATTTGAAAATAAGAGCTTTTGAAAAGAGAAATTTTACATGTGAGGGGACTTTGTGCGGTGTCCGATGTTTGACAACAGATGATATGCGATTCGGCGAATTTTTTAAATTGCAGAATGTAATGCAAATAATAAATTAAATTGCGGTGTACATGTCGACTTTATTTTTAACTCATCTTTCAATTAATTGATGCAACACATGCTTAAATCATCTATCGGTCACACAACCAATCAGACACTGCAAAATCCTCTCATTTATTTCGCATAAATGTTTAAAATATTGTCAAATTCTTAAAAGTGTCAACAATTGAAAAATTTTGTCTACCTCGTTTTCTTTCTCTCGCGCGATGTCCGTAAAACGTTTGCATCGGTCGACTCCTATTTTAAAGATGCTGTGATTTACGCTGAGATATTTCCCGTTGCCGCAACCTGCATAATGAAGAGAGTAACATTGTTACGAACGCGGTAAATGCGCAATATACGTACACATCTAATATTATGCGATATCTAGAGCAGAGCACAAATTCTATTAAGTGTGTGCGCGAACGAATTCGTCGAGGAAATTTTGTCTTGTTGACGCGATCGATAATACGGCAATAAACTTATCGCACATCTATAACACATATATAAATATTTATCTATTTATATACAAATTGTTCGAACCAACCGATGTCGCAGACGAGAGCGCCGGGTTCGAGCTCCTGAAGAAACTGATACACTCGTGGCCAGTGTTTACTCTGCGTGGTTTTCTCGGCGCATTGCTCGTACACTTCGTGAACGTAGGCTTGCTCTAAGGCCACCGAGCGAGCTGCATGCTCTCCGTCGCTTTCAGACATCCCTCTCGCTAAGCTGATTTATCCCTCGTCCACATGCGCGCTCACGATGCTGCACAGAGAAAAACGGTGTTTCGTCATTCCCCCTTCCCCCCCCCCAAAATCGATCGTATCGAAGAATAATCGAAGTGCGATTTCGAACGGTTATTTGGCGGGAGATATTTCGCGCGCAAGACATTTTGGTCAGAAAAATATTGCGTCCGAGGCGTAACACACGCGGTTTTCGGAAAATGCGGTCACGCAAAAATGATGGAAAAAAAAAAAAAAAAACACCTGTTGAACTAGAAAGTTGCTCCAAATTTTCCACAATAGAATGACGTAAAAAAAAAACTAATGAGCAAAAACACGGTTGACTGTGTTGAAAATCATTCATTCACATACGTATATATGGAGCGACAAGCGTTTCGGATGCGACGGTCTCTTTCAATGTAAGTTGTCACCAAGTATCGGATAGAAAATCTAAAAATACGTATTACAACGAAACTATAAATACAACACACTCTTTTATTAATTGAAACACAAAACACGAGTTTCGATATTTAATACAAGAAATCGACGAATCCGAGAGGAATCGGAGCACTCGAATTGCTCCGATTCAAAAATTCCAATTTAAAAAATCTCTTTTTGACCAAACAACAATAACACCACGTCGTGAAGACAACTCTTCTTTCTTTCATCGAACAGCCGCGGCTCCGTATTCACATGTCGGAGAGGGTCGCAACATCCTGGAAATGTGGACATTTGTGTCAACAAGTGTGTTGCAATCGGAGAACCATCGGGTTTTCGGGACTTCTTTGGCAGGTCCGACGCTGTTTTTCCGAGGACAATCGTTCGAAATGTAAATACAATGACCAGTTCAGGGATTCTCCCGCGTGTTCCGCGCTCGGCTTTTGCTTCACCCGCGTATTAACTCGCGGACGACGCTCGTTTTTTTTTTTTTTTTCTCATAGACCGATGTCGCACGGCGGCAAACATCCGCAATAGAACAACTCCTGCAGCAATCTGAGCAACAGCTTGTCGGGCCTCGGTTTCTCCGCGTTCTCCACGTTCTTCGCGCGATCTTTGCGGTAACGCAACCGGGGCACCGTGTACACGCGACACCATCGCAGAAAATCGCCGGTGTCCTCCGTGCGTATGAACGTAACGATCGCCCAGAGGGTGCAGAGATTCCGGGACTTCTTTCTGGCGTGCAGGTAGAGCTGGCAAATGTCCAAAAACGTCATGAGATCGACGACGCTCCTTTCCATGGGGAACGACGTTCCGGGGGATGTACAGCGCGACGCGATCAGGCTTTTACGAAAAAGGAACGCGTGAAACGCGCGCGCGCGCGCGCGGGAATATAATTGCGCTATGTATTCCGGGACGCGCGTCAAAGGACGACCTCGGGAGTCAAAAATCGCGACAACCGATCCTTTAAATAGATCCTTTTGCGAACGTCACCGAGCGGAAAATCCGTCTGTGGCACAAGGGCTGTTTTCCACTCGCGCCGCCGCGCCGTCGCCGCCGCCGCCAGCTCCGCATTGTGTGTGTCGTGTGAACGCCGACGGAGGCAGACGGACCGACTTCAAAGAGCAACCCTTCCCCTCCCCCCTTCCCGGTTCGTCGTCATCTCAGTCTCAGGACGCGCATATATATGTGTGTGTGTGTGTGTGTGTGTATACACGTCCCGTTCGCGGCTGCTCCGATACGCGGCTGCGCGTTGAATTTATTCGATATTACCCTCTTTCACATAACTGGGTTAGTCTGTGTCGGTGCACCAGTTTAACTAATTTAAAGATGTGCCTCGTGCGCGACGACTAATGTCAACTGTCCGCGAGCGTGGCGGAGTGACGGACGACCGGACGCGCGCGTCGACGCGTATATGAAATATCGATATACGTGTGCGTCCAGTCTCTGTCAAACCGCTTCCGAATAATGCGCGCTTACGTGTGCGGATCTATGTAATTACAAAAAATTGTCGCTCAACTTTCGGCGAGCCTCGATCGACCTTCGAGAAACGCTCGCGCGCGACAATAAGGGTTTCAAGCGCGAGCCTTGAAGAGGAATCATCTATTTACCCGATCGCGCTGCGTGTTTAAAAATAAACAACGCGCAATTGTAATTTACACTTTACATCGACCATCGCACGTGTCTCTTTTCACGACGTGCGCGAGCGACTGAATTATTATCGTCGGGCTTTGTATTGTTCGCGCGCGCGATATGTCCCCGCGCGCGTATCGAGAGAATAAAGAGAGACTCTCCCCCCCTTCCCCCGTCCATATGTTGCTCGTGATAACGATTTAAAAATAGAACGAAAAATGCATCCCACACGCGAAGTGCTTACGTCACCGAGAGTCGACGTAGACACTGTGTGTTCAAGGACCAAAGGCCTCTGCCGCATTGACACATATCGAAAGACACATGTACTCGCTTTTGATTCGATTTCCCTTTGCTCAATCAAACACAGACGGAAAGAAAATTATCTCCTGGAGAAGAGATATCCGGTTCATTAATTTTTTTTTTTTAAATGCATTACAAATTTTTCTTTTCCCTGAAATTGACGCGCGAACATCTGATCTCCAGATCGATTGCTCCATGTGTGTTCGAAACACACGGACAGCGAAAAATACGGTCCCACGCGCACAAATTGTCGCGTGTAAAAGGTCGTTTACAATGAAGGTAGTACGACAGTAAGAGTAGAGAGTAAAATATTTTTCGGTGAAGTAACAACGGGAATAACAAAATGGGCAATTCCCATTTTGCACTGCCTACTATCTTACTGTTAGCCAATGAAAGACGCATGTTAAAAAACGCGAAATAATTACTTGT
>QVNW01001521.1:0-35783 GCA_014825475.1 Pseudomyrmex flavicornis
AATCGTACCGTGGTCAATCGTACCGTGGTCAATCGTACGTGGTCAATCGTACGTGGTCAATCGTACCGTGGTCAATCGTACGTGGTCAAATCGTACGTGGCCAATCGTATCGTGTGCAATCGTACGTGTCCAATAGTACGTGGTCAAACGTACTGTTGTCAATCGTACCGTGGTCAAACGGAATACGCCCGTTCGACAAAGCTATAACTGCAAAGAAGTAGAGAAAGGTTCGTCACTACTTTTTTCATCTGAAAAGGTTAATTGTGTTGGATATTGCATAAAAAACTATAGATTCTAGTTTAATATAAATAGAAAAATTAAACAAAATTAAGAATTATTTGTACTTTTAACTGTATTTGAAATTACCAAATGAAACTTCCACTTGCTTTGTTAGATTAGGTTGTTTTACACTATAGATTTTCGTTTAATAATAAAAATAGAATAGTGAAAATAATGCAAATATATGTTAAATAATAGTAAATATACTTTTAACCAGATTTGAGAAAATTATATATTGTGTTCTTTTTTTTCGTTTCAGCAGCGTGCGATACTCGCCATTTTGCAAGATCAAGCGTTGACATCCGCCATTGCGAGTTGTCATTTCCGCTTTACAAGTTGCTTATAAAGTCGAAAGAATATAACGGCCGTTAAAAGTTGGCAGATATTTGAAGATATTCGAAGAAATTTGATACAAGTTTACTTCCAGTAAATTTAATTTACTGTTACTTTCAAAGTTAGTAATTAATATTACTATACAATAAATTTTTTGGTATTTATTTTTTGTGTGAAAAAAAGATAATTTCTAACCTCAAAAATAATATTAGTTATTGCGAGAGCATAGAGTCTTGCTTAATAAAATTAAAACAATGACAAAATAATACAAAACTGAAAGAAAACATTAATGCCGATAAGTTTACTTTATCGGCAATAATGTTTGCAATAATTTATGATCTTTGTATTTAAAACTGGTTTTTTTTTTTTACAGGTTTTACACTATCGCAGTAACTATTCACCCAGGAAAAAGGATGTATCATTGCACCAAAAATGGTTTGTATTAAAAATAAATCTGAGTGTTTGAAAATCTTTAAGATCCTCATTTTTTTACTATTTTTCATGAAAAAGCATAAAAATGGAGCATGTATTTATAATGTATAAAGATGCACAAATATATGGAAACATAAGAAGAGAGCGGGATAGATATTTAGCAAGTAAGGCCTGATTTATGCGGACATAATTGTTAACTTATGCTGGAACCGGTAAAGTTCAACTATAGGATTTCAATACTTCTGTTCGTCAATTTCGTATAAACAAAAGTATTGAAATACAGTAAAAAACAGCTGAAAAAATAGAAAATTTAAAGAAGCTATTGTAGAGAATGTACAAGAAAATGGCGTCCCACACAATGGACGTGCGATATTGCCGTCCGGTTTTTATGTGGGGTCCTCTTGAGCGGAAATCTATGAGTGCGTTTCGTTTCATGCCATGCGCATATTCCCTATAAGCGCATAATATTATTTAATATTCTGAGCGCATTTTTGAAATATTTAATATTTTAAGAATGCGCTCAGAATATTAAATAATATTATGCGCTTATAGAGTTTATCTATAGTACACGTTACGTATAGAATTATGCCATAGATGTCGCTCTAAGAATCTCAATGAATATTCATAATTTATTTAGAAAAATATTCTTATGTTTTTTATATATCTTTGTTTATTCATATTTTACGTGTGTGTGTATGCAAAAATATAATATAAAATATTTCCGCACAACATCCTGCAAACGGCTCTTAGGACCGTTATATATATTTTAATATAATATAAAATGTAAAAAAATATAATAAATTATAAAACTTACTTCTCTTTCTATGTAATTTTCTATTCTTTTTTTGCTCATTATTTTTTTGCTTTCATTGAAGATAAAATGTCTTGAAGTCTAAAATTTGATCATTGTACACAGAAAAACAGATGAAATATTCGAATAAAAGTAATATATAGTTGCGATCGGTTTATAATAAAAATAAGAAAATACAAAAAATAATGCAGAAAGAGTGAAAATGTAAACGATTTGCACGACTAGTAAGCTCTAGTGCATAGAACGCGGCAAAAGTTGAATTGAGCCATTCAAATGCTTCCAAGTATTACTATAGTTGCGTTCCGATATTCACATATTCCGATTTCCGATTGTCAGTACTGGGAATCTATTTTCTTTTTCTTCTTTACCTCATTCGATGTCAATGGTTACGTTCAAAAAACTCAACGGTTGAGAGATTCATTACTTGTGATAGGATTATTCTTCAAAACCTGTAAACAATTTGAAAAGTATGATCCAATCATAAGTGATTATTTCGCAACCGTTGTGCAACAGTTGAGTTGTCTGAACGCATCCATTCTCTTTCGCGTTAAGTTGATGAAATTTCATGTAGTATTATTACACATAAAATTTCATCAACATAACGCAGAAAATAATGCTTCAAAACATTAACAGTGAGACTTTGACCGCACCCAAGTTTCTAAATTTTATGAATTTTATGAATTTTATGAGCGTTAGCCAATCAAACTGTCTCATATTTGCACATAGTAGCTGATGTTAAATTAACATACTGGCGGTGAATATCAGAACTCAGCCAGAGTGAAAAGAACTCTGCACTTTTATTCTAATTGGAGAATCAAATGTTGTTCAATCTAAATGGAGTTTTTGAGTACAGCCTTGAATAATGTTATACTGTTCCGTCTATGTTATATGTACGCACGTTGCTGAAAATCAGTCGAAACATCCAGTATATGATAACTTGACGTGTAGAGAATAATAAATGTGTATTTAATATCTTATTCAGTACTGCTCAGTACTGTCAGTAATAACAGAAAATGCCTTGTGTCAATTTGAGTCACTTGCTGAAAATTTTTTTGTCTATATTATGGTTCAGGTGGTTTTATTCTCAATAATAATGAATGGCTACTGGTACAAGTTTTCTAAGAGACAATTTATTTGTTTTAACTCTTTGAGACACTTGGATTACACACTTAAATACAGTTTCAATATAATCTGTAAGAAAACCACCATTTATATAGTTCTTATTTATTATCTTTTCTGATTCATTTTATACCAATCACTTCTTTGAATTTTCAGCAATGTGCCGAGTAGGTTAGAAAATTTCTTACATTTTTCTAACAGACTTTAAGACAAATTATGGACAGTAGTGAGTTTCTCTCATCTGCTCTTATGTCTTCTCTTTTTTTCATTACATGTTTAATCCTTCTCCCTTCAACAAATGTCAGATTATATTTTGTAGCTCATGATGGTGTATTGATAAAATATTTCTTGTAAAACTTTTCAAACATACAACTAAACATTTATTCTTAGTCAAAATAATCTGGCATTTGTCTGGATTTTTGCTGCTTAAGTAATCTAAAAATTAAAATAAATATGATTTTCATAGTAATGTACTTTTTGTAGGTACTGATGAGGATAGTGCTTTGAGCAGTGAAGATGGTAGATTGAGGACACCAGATTCATTCAATAGTTATTCTCAGCATCATAAATCAAGTAATTTTGGCAAGGACTTTTGTTTTGCTGAAGAGTCAAATGCCATAATGCCTGCATTCAACAGTAAGGACTTTTATCATTTTTCAAATGGTAAAAGGAAACTGGAAGAGTCCTCTTCTGAGGATGATACTGATCAGCAATATAATAAATTAAATGAAGTAAATCTTCCTGAATTGGAAAATGCAGGTGTGTATTTTGTGTGATTTACATCTTATATAAATACTATTCTGTTATTTACATTTAAATTTTCTATTTACATAGTGTCTAATGTACTACAATACATTTTCTAAATATTATAGGCAATGTCAAAAGAAGTAGATTGAGTAATAAGAAGGAAATTACTCACCATGACATTGATAAAGAAAAGCATGCCCAGGAAATTCAGCCTGCAAGCAATGTATATGCTGAAGGCCAAAACAACATGCATTTGGGAGTAGCTCTGCAAATAATGGAGAAAATGGGATATCAGCCAGGAAAAGGTCTAGGAAAGCATAGTCAAGGTCTTGTTGAACCAATAGCAGCAGCAACTCAGCGTGGTAGGAGAGGATTTGGACATCATGTACCAGAACTTGAGAAAGCTGGTCTCTTGTGGGATCCTCAACAAGAAGATATCAAAGTTGAAGAAGATATGGAGTGGTTGCAATCTTCCCAGACAGAACCCGATAGTTATGAAATAGACTCAGATTGGGTAGAGTTTGCGCCGAAAAAAGACACTATAGAAGGCGAAGTTCATTTCTGCGATCCTAAGATTTTAGAGCAAATACTTAAATCGAAAACAATATTTGATAAGTTAGACAAAAATGAGATGCGTAAAGCAAGAACTCGTTCAAATCCTTATGAATTAATTCGAAGTGCCGGTTTTCTGAATCGAGGTGCTGTCAAAATGGCAAACATGGACAAAGCATGCGATTTTATGTTTACCAAACCTAAAGTTCCTTGTACAGATCCTACTGAATTGTTGTACTTTGCCGATGTATGCGCTGGTCCGGGTGGATTTAGCGAATATGTATTGTCCAGAACAAAGTGGCATGCAAAGGGATTTGGATTTACTTTGAAAGACAAAAATGATTTTACTTTGGACGAGTTCTTTGCTGGACCTAGTGAAACATTTCATCCTTATTACGGACCTTTGGATAATGGAGATATATATGAGGTAGAAAATCAAGAAGGATTTAGAAAGTTGATAATGAGACATACACAAAATAAGGGAGTGCATTTTATGATGGCAGATGGAGGTTTTTCTGTTGAGGGTCAAGAAAATATACAAGAGATTTTGTCAAAACAACTATATTTATGTCAATGTCTGGTGGCATTGATGATAGTTAGAAAAGGTGGACATTTTGTAACAAAACTCTTCGACTTGTTTACGCCCTTTAGTGCCGGCCTTGTCTATCTAATGTACAGATGCTTTGATAGTATTTGCATTTTTAAACCTAATAGTTCTAGACCGGCTAATTCAGAACGTTATTTAATATGTAAAAACAAGAGAGAGAATACGGGAGCAGTAATTGAGTACCTGATGCATATTAATCGGTTGCTTTCGACGGGAGATAATCTTCACGATGTGACACAAATAGTGGCTCTTGATGTATTAGAAGCGGATAAGGCGTTTATTGAATATTTAAGAAATTCTAACAATACTCTGGGTAGAAAACAGATAATAGGACTCTTGAAAATTGCAGCTTTTTGCGAAAATCCGAAACTAACTGAACCGAAGCAAGGAGATATGCGAAAAGAATGTTTAGAATATTGGGAAATATCAAATAAAACTCGTGTTAGGCCGCAAATGGTTAGACCGCAAGATAAGATAAATGAGATGATGGTGAACACTCGTTTAGATTTTCTCGGATACGAAGCAAAAAAAGCAACAACTGTCGAGAGTTTTAAGAGTATTGTAAATAACCCATATGACTGGTACTGCATACCATGCAGTTCCAAGCCTTTTATTGAAGAGGATAAAATAGCAACATTTTACCTTGGTTTGGGAAAGAGAAAAGTTTTTCGTTACGTAAGGGGTCAGTGGCATTCTGTTGGTGATGTAAAACTAGAACTTCCTGAAAATACTCTAGTATATGCAGAGTTAGTATATGAGTCAAAATGTATGGGAAAATCTTTCGTTAAAACACGAGCTTTGCATATTCTAGATGCTTACATGCTTGGCGGAGAAAATGTAAGCAAACTATATTTTTCGAATAGATACAGGCTTACAAAGAAATTTTGTGAGGCGATAAGAAAGCCGACCCCGAACGATTATGTTTGCGTGCGAGCGAGGGACAGATTTTTTGTAGGTCCCGATATAAATCAGAAATTGCGAATTGCACAACGATATGTGAGAAGTCCGGCGTTCGAGTTCTCTAGAAGTTTTTCCGAACTCGAAAACGAAAACGACAATGAATATTCATATATTCCGTTTAATAGTGTACTTTTCATAAAAAGCGTTGCTCCTCCTTGGAGACGCTATCGTAGTTACAGAACAAAATTTTTTTACGTTCATAATTACATTACTGGAAGAGCAGATTATGAAGTTAAAAATGGAGTACATAATAGACCAGCTAAAGCCGAAGCAAGTTTTGAACAAGGATTTAAAGACCGTATTATTTGGCAATGGCCCGGTAATAATGAGAGCGTTAATATAGAAAGTCTAACTAGTATGATTCAGATTTCATTGCAAAAAATAGAAGAAATGATAAAAAAAGAAGAAGAAAAAAGAGAACAATTAAAAAAACTGGGAAAAATTGGTTGAAATTTGATTACACTTTTTGTATTCATACTCATCATTATAGTTCAATTTATCATAATAATTTTACTTATTAGTCATTGAAGCATAAGTATATTTCATTTAGTCAGCATATATATTGTCTCTAATTTACTTATGATTTAAGTTTCTCTTTTTAATGTGATTTTTTAACTATACAGTTATACCTTTCTATTCTTGTCTTTTATATTTTTGCTTTCTCTTGTTGTTTGCTATAACTACTGATTGAAGGAGGATAGCAACAACAGATAGCATAGAGAAAAAGCCTGACTCGACAAAAATAAAGAGGTTTAACTGTAAATTCAGTTTTTACTGATTTAGCGTAATTTGTATTTTTAACTATCTCTAATGTATGATATTTAGATTTAGCTATAATAAATATCTTACACTAGTCGAGCAATGTTAAAAAATGTAAAAAAAAATGTTATATACATATTTCAGTTATGCATGTAGTTTAAAAAGAAGACTGAATATTAAATTTTGTTGTTTATCATCATACATTACTGTGTACATATTTTTTGTAAATAAATGTACAATTATTCAAGCGTGTTGATATAATTGTGTGCATTTATGTCTCAGAGAATATGTATCTTATGTAATTATATATATCTTATAACAAAAACCTTTTTAGAATTATTTTGCGAAAAAACGCGCTGTCAAGAATTAGAGACGTCTATTTTTTATATGTATACATTATAAAGTGGAAATATATATGCATTCACAAAAACACAAAAATGTACGTAAATTATAACATTTAATTTATTATAAACAACCTTATTACATTAATATATACACAACTATTTTTTTTTTTCGGTACATCATTTATACGTATCATATGTACGTACGTATTTGTGTGTGCACACACGTTCATATATATTTGAATGTCGCACACAGTATTTCAATTTCTATTACATGATAAAAGTGACTATTTCAACAAGTGTAAAACGGAAAATAAAGCTCTTATCGGCAAAACGTTGGCAATGTAATATCATTCTTACTTTTTGCGTGCAAAATGTTATATTAAGCAAAATTATCCTCTCACAAAGCTTCTTTTTCGTACTTAAAGTAATCAAGTAATTTATAAATCTATACTTTCAGGAACGATGTGCAAAAAATATATCAACACGCATAAGAAATCAATGTAATCTTTTTTTTGGCAGTTATTTCGAATTATTAGATTACATTATTCATGTAGGAACAATTTGTGTTTCTATGGCTGCTAACAATAAAATAAGAATCGCGCTAAAGTAATCTGAGGTCAAATTTTTTTATGTTAAACATTTAAAAGAATAACCGTTTACATTATAAATCCTTGATACAAATCAATGCTTCTGAATTTATGATGAGCGAGCATGCATAGATTTATTTTACATTTTGGTTGCTACGTCGCGTCATACGTGTGAGTCGGCGAACAAATATCTTATACTATACTGTGTGCTCAATAATGGGAAGCAGCATGTGATTTTTAGTTTGTAATAAATCTCTTCCTCGCAATTATTGCGACTATCGCTTACATAAGACGATCTTCTCTTCTACCAGAAACACTGTATAAATTTATAAAAACGAAAAAAAAGGATAAAATTTGTGGTTTAACAGAATACCGATTTATTTGATTCAACAATGAAAACTAACAATTATTCGCAGAGGTATAAGGCAATCGATAAATTTTGCATGGCAGTCAACGTGTTAATAAAAGTGTATAGAACCCGTAGCTATATTTGAATCTGTAAAATCAACTGATTTATGGCACTTTTCTTAGTATATGTATAAATATTTCTAGAGAATTCAAAAAGATAAATAAATATACAATAAATATAACAATTCACAAAATGTATCATCTATGATAAGAAAGAATAGTGGTTGCCCACAGAAGACGTTGCCAGATCCAGCGTGGTACCCTACACGGTACAAGATTGATCATTGCACCGGCTAAATGACGTACCCAGTCCCAGATACCCCACGGAGCGTGACCGCCATTAACATAAAGAACATATGTGAAACCGTCTTTACACTTTCCACGAATCGAATAATAATATGGAAGAAAACTGTGTAACCGAAAGTGACACCTCTGATAAAATAATATAGCAGGAGCGTTGCTGGAGAGCACATGTAGGAAGACCGCCTTCACAGAAGAACGTTCGGGAGCAGTGACATGAGCCAGCAGTTGTTCCAACAGCAACGATGCTATCCCATTTCTTCTGTATGCACGACGTACGCCTAAACTAAGTATGTAACCCACAAGACAATTCTCTCCCAAACTGGAACACAAGATATCGTGATCCTCTTTATTCAGCATGGCATATGGTTTTATTTCTGCGACGATCAATCCTATTATTACTCCACCATATACTGCTGCAAGTGCATAGAATCTTGAGGAGCTTGTGATGTCTTCGTACCACGAATAGGGATAATCTGTGTGAAAACAAATCAAGTCATTAGATTTATTGTATGTTACGAATATAACATTTTTTCTATATTTTGTTATTTATTTCTTATAATATGTAACACTGGAAAGAGATTAAAACTTTTCAAGAATCTTTATATTCCTAGCTTTATTTTCCATGTGCAATTAATGACAAAAAAAGCCAATGATTAAACAGAGTGATGAAGGACAACAAGTTTTATCTCTTTAATATATAAAAGTAAACATCTTTATTTTTTTAGTTGAATCACTACATACATCCAAAAAGATCTTTCTATACATAATCCTATTAGTCTAAAAATCTGAAAATTGGTTTTCTGAATAAAAAAAATTCAATTAAAATTAATAATTTTATATTCACAAACATGCAGTACAACATATCGCTTGAATACTTAGATATAAGTACGCTTACCTATCGGAAACCAGTCTTGACAGAGCGAGCGCACTTCCTCGAGGTCATCCGGACAGAGAAATCGTAGCTGCACTTCGCCCAGGACACAGAGCGGTACCGTAACCGCCGACGTCGTCACGGATGCCGTTGTCGGGCTGCCGCACTGCGTGGTAGACGAACAATTCCTCGTGACAGCCTCATCCGTGGTGTAGGAAACGCGTTGCTTGGCCGTGTCGGACGTCTCGATCTCGCTCACGGCGGCAGCGGCACCATCGCCGAGCTCGCTGTCCTCCGGTAGAATCACCGGTAAATACCGGTTAAAGGACATGACCATCGCGCCGGAATTCGTCTATTTTCATCTTAAAAGTTTTCAGTTGCGTTTACAAACAGTAACCACGAATGGTTTTTAATAAGTCGAAAGAGAGAGAGAGAGAGAGGAGAAGAGAGAAAAAGAGTCTGTCACGTCGTGCACAAGCGATCGTCGATGATAAACAAACAACGCCACTTCCTGGACATCTTATTTTTGTGCGCGCTGCCAGTTCGTTGTGAATATATTCGTAATCGCGATAGATCTGTCAGATTTACCGCTGTTTTCTTCGCACGCACGCGGCGCAAATGACTTTTCTGTCTGCTGCGTTCGTCGCGTCGCACGCAGGCCGGCCACAATAGCTCTGTTTGACACTTTTGACAGTCTTGCCAACGTACGTACTTGTGATTTGTATCATCAGGTACGATCAGTCACGAGAGGGTTGATTTGTCGTTTTTTCTAGCAGAATTAGTCAGTGTCAAATCTTTTATATATATTTTTTTAACATACCAATCGACACAGATACAGATACTTCTTTTAACATTACATAGCGGTTTTGAAAAAGCACATAAACAGCAGCGTAACCGAAGTTCCTTTTAATCAGCTGACTTTGCGGTGAACAAACAATTTTGCTCGGGACTGTATTGAAGTTTCAGCGGTCACTGACAGTCACACCATGGCGGCAAATAAAAGTGTCATTGTGCTCGCGCCGAACGGTCGTCGGCAAACTGTGAAAGTTACAATAAACACGACGATCCTGCAGGTAAATCTAACGTCAATATATTGTATGTATTTTTTATTTATTTAAGCAAACAACGAATATTTACTCGAATGTTGATCGAGCAAAAACAATGCCGACGTCATGCGCAAGAAGTGAATTTATTTTCGAGGTCTTCAGATGAAAATTTCTGTTTTATTTTTGCAGGTTTTGGAAGAGGTGTGCCAAAAACAAGGTTTCAATGTTGACGATTATGATTTAAAGTGAGTGGGATTAATAATACAGAGAGTAGACTTGTAAATTTGTATAATATCATGTAATTTTTATATGTACCAAATTGTGTGTTACATTCCTCTGTTACAGACACGGTCGTCAGATATTGGATCCTAATACAATATTTCGCTTCACTGGTTTACCAAATAATGCTCAACTAGAAATGGTAGCTTGCACAAAAACACGTTCTGTATCTAATGTTACAATTAGTATTCAGCCAGAAAACGGTGAGAGAGTAATGTGTGAGTTTCCTCCTACCACGACATTAGCTCAGATATTGAGAAAACTATATCCTGATTCCGATCTGAAGAGAGCTGTGTTGATCTACATGCATCGTGAAGTATGTGTGTATACATGTATATATTCAAATATATATGTAATATATATATATACACACACACACACACATGATCTGTTGATATTATATGAAGAAAATTTTATGTGTATTATATGTTCATATTGGTTTACTACGAAAAAAGAAAAATAAAACTGTACTTTTATATACTTTTCATAGGTATATGGAGAAGAAACACTGGAAAAAACAACATTAAAATCATTAGGTCTCAGCAGTGGAAGAGCTATACTACGGTTGATATATCGTGATCCGGAGCAATTAAAAACTCAAGCACACATATCCACACCTTTGGTTCCAAAATCAGTTGTTGCATTAGATAGCTCGCACAATGAGAAAAAAGACCAGAAAGTGCCCATGCCACATTGTAGCAAAGAAGAGAATTATGCTACTTCATCAATGGAAAGAATATCAAGTGTGAAAAATCAGAAGAGTTTAGAAAGTGAGAAAAAGATAGACAGAAAAAATGAAAGTTTAAGTACGACGAATGATAAAGATCAAGAGATGGATGTATGTACAAGAGAAACGAATCAGTCTGTTGCAAGAAGTCACAATAATCATGACAAAGACCAGAATGTCACAGAGGCATGCAGAAAAATCCAAGAAGATGCATATGAAATTAAGTTTGTAAGGTGTAATTGTGCAGACATGCAGACTTGTACAAATATCTCTTTTTTTGCTTATCAATGATTTTTTTGTTACAGTTGGGTGAGAGAAATGGTCTTGTATTCAATCAAGCTGAGGCTCAAGCATTGCCGAAGGACGAACTGCCAGATAGCTTCTTCGATCTCGATCTGCACGATGCAAAGACTCTCCTACGCGATGCAAAACGTCGTAGAGAACAGCTAGAAGACGCTCCGCTTCTGACGGAGACACAGCGTCAGCTGGATCGAGACAAACACACTCTGGACCAATTAAACAAGTATCGACACACCGTAATTCGCATACAGTTTCCTGATCAATTTGTTCTTCAAGGTGTATTTGGACCGTTAGAAACTGTTCAACATGTCAAAGATTTTGTTAAGAATCATTTGGTCAACCCGGAATGTGAATTCTCTATTTGTGAGTCTCTAACTGTGCGATGTCGTATTACCTCTAAGAAAAAAAGCGAATATATACTTTTTAGTTCGGTAAAATTTCATTACTTTGTAGATACTACCCCGCCAAAGCATATTTTGAACCCTGACGCGCGACTACTGGATGAAAATCTTGTTCCCTCTGCAATTGTTTATTATTCAGGACAATCGTCACTTAAGTCAAGTGTAAAAGAGAAATTGACAGATCCAAGAGCTGCTGATATCGAAGCTATAAAATCTAGGTAAGCTATGTTAGGCATCTCAATATAACTCAATATAGATTGTCACTAAATTGCATATATTTGTCTAGAACTACTACGCGTAGAAAACAAAATCCAACAGCTGAAGATGATAGAGGCACAGTTGTTGAGGACAGAAACAATCACAATGATCCAGGACCAAGTGGTTGTAGCAAATCATTATCTCAGAATCAAAACAAAACACCAAAATGGTTCAAACAGACATTCAAATAATATTTTTGTTAATAGCAGCACGAAGTGATAATCCTTCAAAAAAATGTAATGTATAAAATAATTCTATATACAGGATTTTTGTGCAGATCTGCATATCTCTCGGACATCTGTCCGAAACATATTCAGATGTGAACATGCATGTGTCATCGCGTGTTGTGTACTTCTTAACAAGTTTAAAATATACAAATCTGTACACAACGATGTCCGATGTGTTTCTCATTATTAAATTGAAATATACAAAGCTTTACACGTAAAAATCCGATATGCTTACTAAATTAGTTATAAAAATAAAAACAAAATGCTACATATACAAATAGTAAAGTTCTTATGATCTATTCTATGGCCGCGCGCGCGCACACACGTTATTAACATCTTATGTGTATTTTGTATATATATAAAAGTATATGTATGTGTGTATACACACACTTGTAAGTGTACATTTCATATGAAAAAACAATGATATAGCCGAGTGATGAAAGTACGATCGTGAAATATGTATCGATGGTATTAACTGTGTGTGATAAAGGTGCTTTAAATCTTCGTAACATTGAATATATATATTTTAAGTAATAAACGTAATACTTTTCTCGATAGTAACAAGATTTTATATATATCAGTGTTTTCTTTTTTTGTTGCGTGAGATGGCAAATGCTTTTACGTAGTTTGCAGAATGAAGCGAAGAAGTTGCAATAATGTTTACGATTGTTAACGTGAATCGACTATGTTGTTTTTTGTGACACGAGAAGATATCATTAACTTTGCAAGTCGGGAGGTACTGTCGTAGGCGATTGCAATTGCAAATGCATGAGTCTCCGAACTGGGCCACCGATTATATTTCCGGCCGGGCCTGAACCGCCAGCCTCGGCCTCCATACTTTCTCGCAAACTTGTCTCTACGGGATCCACCACGCTATCGTCATTGTTCACGGTCGAGCTTTCGTCTTTTACCAATTGCGATTGCAACTGCGAATCCAACAGTCGCATGTATTTATCCATATCGCCGCCTTTATCTTCGTCGTCGCCGCCCAGCGATCCCTCCGAGCTACCTTCGAATTCCCCGTCTCCTCCCGGGACAACTAAATCGAGGATACCTCTCAAAGTACTATCGAACACATCCGCGTCGAAGTCTATTCGCGCACCATCTTCCGCATCTGGCATGTCGTTGTCAGTTGATTGTTCCCTAAAAATATATAATAGCATTGTGATCGCTTTCCACTGATGTACATATTATATTAGGAATCGACATTTGTTTTTGGAAACTGTTTTTGGAAACTCTTATTCTTTTGTGTGTATAGAAAAGATAGAAATCATACCCTAAGAAATGTACGCCATCAACGTCACTAGTCTGATTGAGGAATGATTGCACTTTCTCTCTGAGACTCAAGGATTCTTGATCCAATCTTCTATCCTTGGTATTGCCGTATTGTTGATTTAAATACATGTCTAATTGTGCCGGATCCACATTTAACCAGCTATCACTATCCGCAGGACTTAGCGTAGTCTCATCTTGAGCTGTGTGTGTACGTGTGCGTAGAAAAATGAATAAATTACAAATACAGCTATGGTGAATAGAATGGCGAACAATAACTAAACTCATTATTTGTACAATAAGTTTGGAAAGACTTGATATAAACAACACGTAAATTCAAAAAATATTATAAACAAATTACCATGCATTTCAATATCGTTTGTTTGAATGTTTTCCCATGCTTCTAAAACTTTTTGAGCATCATTTTCGTACAACTTTGTTACATTATCAAATAAAGTCGCATGCTTCAAGAAATACTCTTTGGCCGTGGATAACAGTTTATTACGTTCCTGGCTACCTTCCAACAGATCTCTAAAGTAACCATTCGCCTCTAAACGAGCTAGGTAAGCGTTGAATGCTGGTTCGTTCAGCTTTAATTTCTCATCATCCGGAACGTCCGATTGTTCTTTGGTACGTTTCCTACGTTCCTCATTGGCCCGAGCTACTAGCATCTCTAAACCGCATGCTATTTTAACGCCAAGTACATGAGCATTGTATTTTGAGCAAGTTGCAGGTGGTATGTTCCAACCTGTTCTCGGATCACCCGTGTAACGACAATGCGTTGCCATTGCATACAAACACTTGGTCATTTTGACATTGACCATGGTTCGTTGTTCAGGGGGAAAATATCTCATAGCGCGACAAACCTAGAACAGAAATAATAGCAATAACACGTATGTATGTATATATATAATAAATACATAATAGAGATGAATAAACTTGCATCATACCCTGCGTTCAAGTGGATCTGAGTGACAAATTGTTCTAATCACTGGAGCTATAAGTCTTGGTTCTAAACGAAGTATAGAGGCTGCTTTTTCTGGGAGGAACGCTCTCGCCTTGTGTTTTCTCTTTTCAATCTCATCTGGATAAACACCGATTCGCTTTTGCAACACAAGTTGCACCTTTTCAGACATCTTAGTGATATGTGGTTTGCTATTTATGTTATTCAATAAATTTGGAAAAGACGTTCCTCTTTCTCTGATCACATGAATATCGCCATTATGAATGAATACTCGATCCTGACATGTCTCAGGGTTAGCCCACAATGGCAAAACATTGGCAGCTTCAATCAGAAGAAATTCTCCGTCCGAGTCCACCACTCTGGCTATCAATCCGTCGAAAGCTTTGGTAAGCCGAAATATGAGAAACACCGTCAACCATTCATCACCTATGTCCTCGTCAAAATGTAGACTTGCGTAAATATGAGGCAAGGTATGATAATCTGTGATAAATAATTGATTAGTGAGTTCTCTAAAAATAACATAAAAACATGAAATATGCGTGTAAGATAGTAATGGGATAAATTAACCTTCTTCCACTGCTGATCCTTCAAAAATTCTGCTCAGTAACATTGCTTGCTTCGTTCTAGGACGGAAATTCAAACTGTCTCTGTGCCAGATATGATCGACAATCAAAGGAGCGATCTCGTCATTGTACTTGGCAATTTCTTCACTTAGCTTCGTCTCCGTAACCGCGTCCGGATCGGACGCGTAGCAAAACTTGGGATACAGAAAAAACTCGATGACGTCTTCCTCCTTCGCCTTGTGCAACATCGTTGTATTTGCCATCTTTTGTTGCTGCATTTGAAATCTACAAACTATGTTCTAAATTATGTACTTCCTTACGTCACCTCGTTCACCAAGCCACCGCGAAGCGAATACACGTTCTTTTTACAATGTTCAGCTTCCATGGACATTTCTAATAGATGACCACATAGTGTGATTAAAAGCGTGATCTAAGTTGTTTACTGCATTATTCAAGACACGACCATAACCTAAGCAATCGTCGCTGACTGTGCGATGGGTTGTAGTCTGTACGCAGCCCAGGCGCGCTAACATAACCCTAATCCTAACCTAACCCTAACCCAAACGAAACGTTGACATAGCGTATCTTTAATCTTTCGAGAGAATCGAGAGTGCGGAGTACTGTACATTTGGTTTTTCTCTTAAAAGGACTGAATGCTGACTTATACAATATATCAATGGAATTACCGTCTTGATATAGAAAATCGCTCCAATGGACCCGGCGTCCGCTTCGGGTTTACACCACAATCACCATAATCACCGGTAATTGTAAGCGAAATTCAAGGAACATGGCAACTATCAAGAATCACCCGAGCAGTCGATACTCGAGTTGTTTACGCAAGTATCGGCTACTCTTTGCCTTCGGCATAACCGTACTGTGCATACAACTGTATCTACACACATTCTTCAGTCCAGACAATGCCAGAAGCAGATCCAACCGGTTGTCATCCGGAGAGGTATAGTTTGCTGTCTTATGCGCATATATGAAAGCAATACGTACAAAATTATTTAGCAATATATTTTAAATCAGGGTGGTTCTTCGCAATTTGAAGAGGACGAAGGCTTGCCAAGGGGTTTACGTCAGGTTAAACTTCCACCGGACAAACAGGGAAATCCGAATAAACAGTTGTCACAATCTCAATCGAAAAATCGCACCACTAGAATTAAACTAGATCATAAATCATTAAGTTTTACACCTATGTGCGAGGTCACAGTCAGAGAAGCAGTGAGTGCTGTAACGCGTGCTCAGAGTCAAACGTGCAAGCAACGCATTGTCAATGTGACGTGCCTTAGTCAGCAGGGTTTATTGTACCCGGAAAAAATACAATCTCTATGTCCACATTCTCCAGGTTTTACAGGCATGCCAGCAAACTTGGGATGCTTCAAAGATGATAAAACATTGAGAGTTCTTTCTGGTTATTATCATGTCTTCAAAGGGAGCAATACCCCCGAGCGTTGTGCTTATATGTGTCTTCAATCAGGATTCCCATACGCTGGTACAGAATATTCGTTAGTGTCCCTAAAAATATGTATACAGCATGTCGAGCATGTTTTATCTTCTTTAATTACATCATAGATGTGGTATTGTAGGATGGAATGTTTTTGCGGCATGGAAAAACCATTGCAAACCAAACGTTTGCCAGATTCTAGCTGCAATATGAAATGTTCTGGCAATCCAAAGCAGACATGCGGTGGATATTTAAGTATCAATGTATATTGGACTGGAATTCAAAGTATGTGAACATTTGCAAGTGTGTATAACTATTCTCTACATGGAATTTTTTCATTAAAGAGTTCGATCTGACAGGATTTAAGCCTCAAGAAACAAAGAACTCAAGTTTGAAGAACGAACCTGAGCAACCCGTGAGAATAGCTTTTCTGCTAACAGTGAATGGTAGGGCAAGTCGACAAGTGAAACGACTTGTCAGCAGTCTGTATCATCCCTTGCACTTATTTTATATTCACGTTGATGCGGTAAGTAATGCGAGAAAAATTTCACAACATTTGTTTGAATTTCCATTTAAAAAAAGGAATAATTAATGATTCGATATTAGGACGTAAAAAAAAAAAATTATGATTTTTAGAGGCAAGATTATTTATATCGCGAAATGTTGGAGCTGGAGAGATCGTGTGCTTTGAACAATATCAAAGTGGCAAGAGGGGAAGGCTTGCGACACGCGAGTATTTGGGGTGGCGCGAGTCTCTTGACAACGCTCTTGAGATCCGCGCAACAAATGCTCGCTTATCATCAGCACTGGGATTTTCTTGTAAATCTGTCGGAGTCCGATTTTCCCTTGAAAAGTAACGATCAACTGACCGAATTTCTGAGCTACAACAAGGGTATGAATTTTGTGAAGACACATGGAAGAGAAGTTCAGCGTTTTATAGCGAAACAAGGTCTGGACAAGACTTTTGTTGAATGTGAGGCGCGTATGTGGCGAGTCGGCGATCGAAGATTACCAGATGGTATGTAAAACAAAAAAAGAACTCGAAAATATGTTTATAAAACGTGTTGTAATAAGTTAGAAAATATATATATATATAGGTATATATGGCGTATACTAATTGTCGGATTTATTCTTTTTCTTTAGGTATTCAAATTGACGGTGGCAGTGACTGGTTTGCTCTAAGTCGGGAATTCGTTGAATACGTTGCCAATCCAAATCCTGATCTATTGACAACTGAATTGTTAAAAGTATTCAAATACACTTTACTGCCTGCAGAATCTTTTTTCCACACTGTTTTGAGAAACTCACGATTCTGCAACACTTACATAGATAATAATTTGCATATAACAAATTGGAAGAGAAAGCTGGGTTGCAAATGCCAGTACAAAGCCGTGGTGGATTGGTGCGGGTGTAGTCCGAACGACTTCAAGCTCGAGGACTTTAATCGTTTGAGAAACACAGCCGATCGTAGTGTGTTCTTTGCTCGCAAATTCGAGCCTGTTGTCGATCACAAGATTGTAGATCTTGTGGAGGAATGGCTGTATCCCGACAGAATGAATAGATCCGTCAAGATGAAAAGCCACGACGTGTACTGGCAAAGTCTGTATCATCACGCAGACTTGAGTCCGCTGCCGGATGACGCTTTGCTAACACTTTCATATTCTTTGACGAGATTGATTTATCGCAAATTGAAGCTTGATTATAACAATGTTCGCTTGTTAGAAAATACCGCGTATTTTCGCGAGAATCGACTCGCGGGCATATTGATTCTCGCGGAAAATAAAGACGGTTCAGACGCGCTGTCCGATGGGAGTCGCGTGGAAGCATTGATCACTATGCGATACAACTTCACCGTTGCCGGATCTTCGTCAGGAAAGATACGAAGTCTGTCCGTTAGCACGGATTATGATCAAAAGGAGCAGATGTTCAGAAATTTGATGAGTAGCATGGGACCGTACTCGAGTCCGGTCTTGGCTTATGAGTTCGACGCGGGTTACGCAGTATCACAAAACATATCAGTTTTGTGGATCGATCCGTATGGTCGTCTCGCTGACGTGAATCACATACTACTTGAGGAAATGGTTCTGGTAATTATCGTATGCAACATTGAGTTTGTTTTTTTCATAGAGTAACATGTATTATTTATACATCTTATTTGCAGACAGGACACGTTAAACCGCAGTTAAACGAGCAGTTGAGTGTCGGTATCTGGCGAGTCCTGTTGGTTGCCGACACTCAACTGATGGCAAAATTACAGTTTTTGATAACTCCATTGTCCTATTGGAAGACGAAGAAGATTGACTCGAAAAAGGCTAAAGAGATACTAGACGGTCCGAATAGTGTTTATCACGTTACGGAAGAGATGAACAAAAGCTGGTCGAAATTAGTAAAGTCCGCGACGATGAGTGAGCAGATTGCATATAATCAAAATAAAATCGACGAAGATCTCAACGATTGGATAGATAGATTAGTACACGAACATTACGAGATTGCGGAAATGTGCGACGCCAGTGACGGAATTCGAACCGCGAACGTAAAATTACAAAAGTGTGTGAACACTTATTGGAGCTCTCTGAGTCCCGATTCAAAGGCTGATATACGTAACTTATGTCAAAACATTACTGATTAATTATTTTACCAACTATGTGCCATTTTTTCGCCATTTTAAAACTTTTATATATATAAAACTATATCTATATAGTACATATGTATGTGTATACTAAAATTGCAACAAACACGTCTTTAAATATTTTTATATCGACTAAAATCTGTACATCATATTTATATATAATATGTATATGTATGTATAAATTTTTTCGTATATGTTGTAATTTAATAATTCTGTCATATTTTCGCAATTAAAAACTATAATAGATGGTATTTAATAAAATGCATGTTATTCTTGTAATATTTCTTAAAGAAAAACAGCTCGAGAGAAATCGTTTGAATAAATTCTCTTCGAATCTTTGTACACATTGCGGTGCGCAAATATTACGTATCACTTTGTAATACAATTGCATTAATATCTTTTGTATGTACATATGTAGAAAATGCTATTTTCGTATTTAGCGCGATATCGTCGCTCGATCCGCATTTTGCTCTCAAAAAAAGTAAGATATAAATCTTATTTTCAAAGCGTTTTCTGAACGCCCGGATTACTTGCGAGAGAGATCTCCAAATATTTTCGAACGCAAAATAGAAGATTTTACATAATATATGGACAGATGGTTTATTTTTAACTATGGGAACAGATAAGCCCCTCAGGTATGTGTACAGAGAAAATATAAAGAAAGATTTCAAGCATTCACCATCTCGGATTGAGTCAATCGACCGTTATAAGTATCAACCATAACTGGTCAGTTCTGCTAAACGACCAATGCGATTGGTCAATTTCAGTGGAATAATCGGCCGATTAAATTGACCGGAGATGATGAGACCGGCTCTTACGAGATGTTAAAAACCGTTTTGAATATTAGAGAAAATTTGTAATTAGAGAAAGAGAGAGAGTACATCTTTGAACGAACATTTTTCGAACGCACCCGGAGTCGCGAGGTGGAGCCCGTAGAGCGCGTCCGTGCGAGCCGACCGCGTTGACATCTAGGAAGTTTATTGCAAGATGTCGGGGGATGTTTTGTGCGACGAGCCGCTGGTATGCTCGCGGACGAAATGACTTGCTTGTCGTGGCGTTTATCTGCTAAATTCCGGCCTAAATTAAATCCTAAAGTGTTATAAAAGCATCACATCCGCTGGTGGTGTCGTACTAGCCTGTCCGGTCGTTTGTCCCTGCCGACGCCGACGCTCAAGCGGAAGGAACGAAGATACGAGCGAGAGTTTTACGAGAGAATCGTGCCAGTGTGTGTGTGCGCGCGTGTACCACTGCCAGAACCTAAGGTACTCCGGAAATCCGAATCCCGCTCTTTTTCTTATATAAACTGAGCAAACGAGTGATCGTGTAATTATTCACTCGAGGAAATATAGAGCGAGAAAGAGAAAGAGAGAGAGAGAGAGAGAAAGAAAGAAAGAAAGAAAGAAAGAAAAAGAGAGAAGGACAAAGAGATAAAGAGGAAGAGAGAGAGAGAAAAAAAAAGATTGTGAAGAAACAACACGTGCTGACAACTTAAATCTTAGCTGGGATGGGAGCCAAGGCAAGCACTGTGGCACAATCAGCTGGTGGAAATGGTCAGTCCTCCACTGGGGCCAATGAGACTACTATGCAAGGTTTTTCCGTGCTACGTTCCTTGCCTGGCGGAGTGGGCATGCTGCAACATCAGCATCAACAAGGCAATCAGTCTCAGAATTCCCGTGTATCTGGAGACAGTAGACAGCGTGCACGCTCTTTGAGTTCCGTACCAGATCTCTCTTCTGCTGAGCAGGCTGGTCTTTCTACATCCGTGGGAGTAGGAGTTGGCCAAGCTCTTGGCTTGCCACAGCTAGATTCCGACGATACAGACGATGAGAATGGACGTGTTTATGCCACTCACAGCTTGCCTTCACACATTTGGTCTCTTAACGGTAAGTCCTATGTTTCAGTTAATTAATATATTTTATACTTGTATAGTAAAAACGTTTATCCAGTTTTCACACATTCATCACACTTGTATCTTATTTATATATTTATATATTATCTATCAATTAAACTTAGAAGCTATTTATCTTCTCAGATTATATATGTATTTCTGAAAGTTTATTGCATACATTTTTTATCTGATAATAAATATTTAGTTATCAAGAATGGTAGAAGTATTAAGATATAGTTCATCATATATTGTGTCATAATCACATCAGTCATTGTAAAAATTTCTTTCATATTTATATTCTACTTCTGAGGAGAGAAAGAGAGGGAGCTCTGTGGTGATGATATTTCAAAAATAGTCATTAGATTATTTGGTAGCTTTCAACTGTGTCGTCATTATCATTATTATACATAGATGTTGTAGGTAGAACAAGGTTACCGTGCGATACATTTGAAAAGTCGTCGAGTTTGCGAAGTTAATCAGCAGTTTCTAACCCTAATTGTTAGAGCAAGCACCGCAAAAATAAGGTTATGTCGCGCGACCGCGAAGGTTCGCGGACAGGGTTGGTGCGCGACGATAATTTGCGGGTGGGACAGGGGGCGTTTGTTGTGACGCGTGTTGCCGAGGTGGTTGGCCCGGTAACAGCATATTACAATCAATGAGTAGTTTGTGGCTGCAATGAGCTAAGTAAATTTTAAATTAGCGAAAAATATATTAGATATAACGTGAAAGAGATAAACAAAGCGCGCTCCAATTGTCGCGAAAAATGAGTTTCGGGAGAGAGTCGTCACGCTGAACAACTGATGATGGCTGAGGTTATGTCGTGTCTATTATGGGAATTATAGTGAGCTCGTGTCTAAACGAGCACGAGGCCGAAGCTGTAGTCCCCGTGGATCGAGTGAGAAGGGTTTTTTATGGTATTTCATCTTTTCAACTACCATTTCTGTCTTTGTTTCTTCTGACACTTTTTTATGTACACATTTTTCTCATCTGTTTTCTGAGACTCTTTGCCCGTGTTCAAGGTCTAAAGTGTCCTGTATGCTCCAAGTTTATTCTACCGGATGATATAGAATGTCACCTGGTCATGTGCCTGACCAAGCCACGACTCAGTTACAATGGTAAGTCAGAACTGTGACAAAAGCATATTTATTAGACAAAAAATTGATATTTTTTTTTACAAGTTAAGCTGGAAACAGAAAAGAAGCAAAGTAAAAAATTACAGTTAAGATTGTTGACTTTATAATAGTCAGTCAAGATTGCTGACATATAATAGTCGATTGGCTTACTACTTAAAATTTCATATATGTCTCAGACTTAATCTACTGTTTTTTTGTTGGAAAACATTTAATTTGTTATTTAATAGTCGATAATTGTTCAAACACAAACAGTACTTAAACATATTGCTTCATATGACAGAGGATGTGCTAACTGATGGAAAGGGAGAATGTGTCATTTGCCTTGAGGAGTTACAATGTGGTGATCTTATAGCTCGCTTGCCCTGTCTTTGTATATATCATAAAAAGTATGTATATGATATAATAAATATTTTGTCTTCTATAAGACTTTTCGGCTATTGTAAAGAAATTTTAACAGATTTAATTGTTACTATAAATGTATTTATGGGTTTTTTTTAGCTGCATTGATAAGTGGTTTCAAGTAAATCGTAGCTGCCCTGAACATCCTGGAGATTGATTCCTACCTGCTGAACTTGATCAAGCACAGTGTAACAAGTTGCTAGCCCAGAGAACATTTATGTCGATGGGATTCAAATGGCAAGAAATGATAGAAATTTAAAAAAAAAAGCTAGTCAAGGTGGCTGCTAGTCTGCAATGATGATTGGTGCGTGCGGTGATTTTTGTTCGACTGATTGAAAAGACTCACTCATCGGACACACGGAAACAAATGTTTTATTCAATCTTCAAGTCTACTACTGTTAAGCAGAGGACTTAAATGACAAACAAATCGCCATAGGATTCAACGATACAATGCTACATATTATTATCTATACGTATATATAATTAATCTATTATTGCTCTATCGCTTATATATACTATCATTGTACCATATTTATAAATTTTACTTAGTTTTACACATCTTGAACTCAATTTAGTGCTTAAGCAGGACGATATTTGTATGGATCATTTTTTTCTTTTAATCTTTACATGGGTTTTTTCTTTTTTTTTTTTTGTTCTTGGAAAAGGGGAGACTGGATGAATCTTAGTCAAGGAGACCTGTGTAGAAGCAGGTGAGCTCTAATTTTTATAGATAAGTTAGTTATACCTTTTATTGATTTTAGTATCAAGTTGATGTATTTAAGTAAGTTTCGTTGTCTGTTGGGAGATGAGTGCTAGAAAGGATATTTTTGATACTTTCATAAACGGGAGATCCGGGATGTGTGTATGTACAAGGCTCTCAGACAACATGGAGACGACAACGTAAATACTGTTGATGCTATAGTTACAATAAAGGTTCTGATTTAAATCTTCCTTGCTGAGAGAGATTCATGCTAATGTGATAAGCTCTTTCGTTATTAATTAGAGAGAATCGACACGCTCCGTGTTACTGGCATGTACAGATTTATGATTATGAAAGGGATTACATCTATTTGTATAATTACTCTCTTTGTGTATATATCTTTGTGAATAAGGATTGACGTAACTCAGCGGGAGTAGTTTTTGTAATACAAACAATCAAAGTCTACAATTGTTTCAGTAACATACGCAAATCGAACACCTTTCGTTCGAACTTGTATTGCGTGAGGTTGAAGTAGTAAACTGAGATAAAGCAATGGAGTTGCGAGAACAAGAAAAAGAACAAGTATGGGGAAGTATGGGGATAAAGGGAATTTAGCACTAAATTATATTAATAAAATGGACTGCATAATGTATGTATATATACGTATGAGTGAATGACTGATAAAGAGAGATAGAGAAAGAGAGTGAGAGTGAAAGAGAGAGCGCATGTGTGTGTGCGCATTGTATGTATACTTTTGCGTATTTTCTCTCCATTACAGATATTAAATATCGAGAGTTAAATTGTTATTGTTTAAAAATTATTTTGATAAATGAAGAAACAAATCGTTTAATTGTAAGAAGAAAAATAATTTTAATCTTAGAAACTTTGAATTTTTCTTATAATTTACACTTACTGGTACATCACATATTGTGCATCATTTAGTTATAGTATCTGTATTTAAGAGAAAGTGCGCGACGCCTATATAAATATCTTGTATGTATCTTTTTTTAAGCTTTTAGAAGAGGTATAAATATAAATGACGATGAGATAAAGGGAAGAGAGACGTACACGTATGATGATTTCGTAAAAAAAAAAATTAAAAGAAAAAAAACAAGAAAAGAAATGTATAAAGAACTCAAAAATAGAACATCAATAATAATAACATGTTTGCAGAGGAAGAATCTCCTTTGCATTTCGTTATAGATCGAAGCGAGGATTGTCTCGTGGTTGGTCGTTTATCGATTTTACGATATAGGTTTGTTGCATGCGCCGATTACACAGAGTGCAAAGAAGAAAGTGTAAGGTAACATGCAACGAGACGAGAAGAGACACAAATAGATAACTATTCTATAGTACGCACGACAGGACGGAAAACAGTGTGAGTTGCATGTGCGTGTGTGTGTGTATATATATATGTGTGTGTGTACATGCGGCGCATGTATGCAGCACATGGTCATCTCGCTCTCGAATCTGTAGTGGTATTCCGTATTACATTAGGTCTATTCACACCTTTTAGTTGTAATAAATATATGTAACAAAATAACAATTAAAAAAAAAATGTATATTTAGGTTTTGAAAGAAAAAGGCAAGGAAATCACATTGAGTGTGGAAAGTATAATTGAAACATAATCAATGATATCGTTGAAAGCATCTTAATTATATTACAAAGCTGTCAAGATGTGATAACAAATGGTGGAGCGAGAGAAAAAAGAGTGTGTCTGTGTATATATATGTATATGAGAGAGCGATATTTTTTGAAATTACGTTAAATAATTTTTTTGCAACATTTTATCATTCATTATTTTCTTTGTGTAGGTGTAAACATATCTTGATGCTGTCATATTTTTTGATAAATTCTAAATTTTTAATAACTAATTAACAATTATATATATATATATAGTGTGTCAAAATTTTTGTTAAATAAAATTGGACAAAAAAACTAAAAAAAAAAAAAAAAAAAAAAAAAAAATGACGAACGTGAGTGGTATTTTTCGATAATCTTATTTGGTAAACATGTATATATTTATAACACATGGGATTCCACTACTTGAGAGAGCTATAACGTTAATGATCTGATGAGAGGAGATATGCGAGAGTTCGAAAGCTCCGCGTAAGAAATCGCGAAGGGAGGCGAAAAAAAGTCTAAATTCGCAGGATTGTAATAACTGTAGACACACAGGTTGTAACGAGAAATATTTGTATGTATGATACTATTGACTTAAATATATAGTTTATAAGCTATATGTTATAGACTTTTAGAGAAGATCTAATTTTACAAATTTTTTTATGTGTACAAACAGTATACGCGATAAAAAAATCCGAACAACACAACTGATAAATTTCCGGTAGATATCATAATCGCAATATATGCATATATAAACAGATAATTCGTACATATATACTTTTTTATCTTTTTGTGATTTGAGTTGAGATTCTTCTTATTAACACACATAAATGAAAAAGTAAAATGTTCTATTTATAATAAAGCAATTTAAAATATATATCACAAGTTATTGATAAAAAAAAATTATACGATATAAAAGTGTTGCAACATTTTTTTTTTACTATATAATAGTTTTAATGGAAGTTTATTAGAGTGCAATATTTTTTTGTATCTATTGTATTAACAACTGCTATAAGAATAGTTTTCACACCGTCTTCGATTAAATTTTAATTAATTATCTTGTTGAAATTGACTAATAGTCGCATTAATCGATCAGCTAAATTGACCAATCACGCAACCAACTATTACGTTCGAAGAGAGCGTTATCAGCGCTAATGCGTTATTCTATCTTTGTTTTATACCCTAATAAGCGATAAAGATAGAGTATTGCAATAACGCAGATAGCACGCTCCCCGAACGCAGCCTATGAATACCGGCCATAGAAATGTATATAACGCAAGGTTATTAGAGGACATTTGAGTGTGACAAAGTGTAAAATCGTTAGTAAATTTTAAACTCAATATTTTCTCAACAAAACGAAGTCTCGTGTGAAAATTTTTTGTTTTAAATGTTCGATTTTGTATTTGCATGTAAAAGCGGTATACGTTTTCGATTGTGATTTCCAACTAGGGAACATCTTGTATATATACGCGTTTATGATTACCGCACATTTCAGCAGCTTTTCTGAAAATAGAGGAAATGTAACGAGAGATAGCGATTGGCTACCGAAGCGTCGTTGCTTAGCGCGCGCGTTGGCGTTTTGTGCGAATAAAGAAGACGAGAGAAACGGGATTGGTTGTGACACACTGGCGGTGCGGCAGTGGTGGAAGCGTCTTGCGGCTGATTGTGGTGTGCGCCTTTGTGGTCGGGTCAAGGTGCGTGGTGTCCGCGGAGTACAGGTTTGAGGTTATAGCGAACGTCCGGCGAAAATCGAATTTTCGATCACGGTCTACCGCGCGGACGACGTGGATCGACAGCGGTAGACGCGTTTTGTCAACGGAAGGTTGTGCGCGCCAGGTTCATTGTCGGGTGGCACAATCGTCGCAGCCACCCACATTCCACGTGAATTCAACGTTCACACGTTACGGCAAAGTGGACTCGATGTCGATAACATGTCGGCTACGAACAACATTAGGACGACGCGGATGCATAGGATGGCCTGTCGGGCCGTTTGACGATTATTTATGAATCTACGAAGGGATACGAGAAGAGGATATTCACGGTACAACATGGTGAAGGAGAAGGCAAATTCGACTCGTATCTACGATTCGGAGGGTTACAGACGCAGAGCTGCCTGCATCTGCGTCAAAAATGATCTCGAGGATGAGGTGAGCTCTAGCCAGCAGATGGCAGTTCCTTAAATATACACGTGCGTTATATTTATCATCACGTGGCTGGCTGTTTGAGAGCAAATCGTTCTTTTTTCTTTATTTTCTCAATACAGTCTTCATCAACTGGATCAGCTTAGTTGAGATCAAAAAGTAAGTTGAGAGTTCTCTTGCATGATTTCTCATATGTACTGTGAATTCTAGGTACTATTGGTTACATCCAGTCGAAGACCCGACAGTTGGATAGTACCAGGTGGTGGTGTTGAACCTGAAGAGGAACCAGCAGTCACAGCGCTTCGTGAAGTTCGAGAAGAAGCCGGTGTTCTAGGACAACTAGGTCGTTGTCTTGGCACATTTGAGGTTATAACTTGTGATGTATGCCCTATAAGCAATACCATGTTACATATATTTTTTATATTGAAAAACAATAATTTAGTGTGTCCTAATTTTTCCTATCTGTTATATTGTGATTGCATCAATGTCTCTTTCACAGAACACGGAACACAAACACAGAACGGAAGTATGGGTTATGAGGGTGACAGAGGAGCTGCCAGAATGGGAAGACTCGCGTGCTATTGGTCGGAAACGAAAATGGTTCACTATACCAGAAGCTCTGCTGCAACTTGGTCAACACAAGCCCGTCCAGAGATCTTATTTGCACAGCCTCCACAATACTAATCCTCGATATAATCCCACACCTTTATCCAATCATTCACACTCTACAATGGCATCTATCGAATTAATGAATAACTCTAGTAACAATTCTCATTTGAGTGAACACAGCTAATATTCAGTCTCGAATCATCCATATTTCTATCAAAAGTCTCGATCATCATGAGTCAGAGCAACTTGTGTACTGTCACTTCTCCTTCTTTCTCCTCTTTGAAGAAGTTGCAGTAACAATTATTGCTTTGCGTTTTATACAGAAATTAAATACTATACTTATACTTATCTCTTGATATAATTGTATACTCTTTAGGTTAATTACTATTATTATCTCACTATGTTTACTCTTCTAGGTTGTTGATAAATTGTTTCGTAAATGAACACATTTTTCATAGCCGAATTCTGGTTTTCTAACGTTACGACTTTATCAAATGTATGGAAAGTGTGATTAAGTTACTTGTTTCATTATTATTTAGTGTTTGTGTTTAATATAGTTATGTAGTACGCGTCACAACAGTGATCTTTTTCTTACGCGTTGCATATCCTCAGTCTACAATCGCTGGAGTATGTATCATAGTAACTTTTTCTACATTTTCACAAGGAAAAAGTTACATATTTGTTAGCGTACATGGTAAATTATATACTTTGTATATTCTTGAATAAATTTTATAATAATTTCTGCAAATTATACAATATACAATACATATATATAAAAATGCGCGTGAAAATACCGCTTTATATCCTCTATTTGATAAAAAAAAAAGAAAAAAATGCTCGAAGTTCATTGACAATGTGTGAGTTTAAATGTCTGTAATTTTCTATTATTTTGTGCAATACTTCATGATGTGATAAATCAAATAAGTAATTTGTATATGTATCTTATAGTTTGGAAATTTCTGACAAACTGATGCAAAAGTAAACAACAAACTTTTTATAGCAAAAGTACTGATGAGATACATTAAAGCAGTTTTTACTATTTAACAATATCATCGCGTATGTTTAAATTTTTTATTCTCATATACATATCACTTGTGTTTGTTTACTTTTTTTTTAGCTGCACCTTGTCTTCCTAAGTTTTTTAAATACGTGTGTCATTTCAAAAATATTGAACACAAATGAAATAAAATTTTAATTTTTCCCTTTATACTGCGGTTTTGCATATGTTTGTTTTTTAAACAGCAACAAATACATACGTAACCTTTTACTTCTAATAAATGCAAATTTAGAAAGAAATAGCTAGCATGTGTGTGTATAGTACACGCACACATACGCGCGCGCGCGCACCCAGAGTGCGCTGATCAACGCTGTGTTCTAAACGTGTGCGTCCTGCTCTTTACCACGTGCGGAAACATAAGAAGAAAAGAAGCGTAAACTGCTTATTCATCAATCGTTTTTTTTTGGTAAGTGTATATTTTATTTAAGTTTAATTAATATTATTTTCCCTAATCTCTGCTTTCTACATAACCTCTTCTCAAAAATACATGTTATAATAATTTTCTTACAGTATAATTTTATTTAAGTATAAATTTATTTTTATATTTAAGTGTAATTTTATAAGAATAAAATTTGGAAGAAATGGAGGATGAACCAATGGAGGGTGTCACGAATGAGGGCGAAGGCAGCAATCTGAGCAGTGAAGAACACATAAACAAAAAGAGTTCGAACAAAAATAAAACAAAGACTAAATCAAAAGTATATCTCCCAGGAAAATCTTTGAAAGATGGAGAAGAACTTGTGGTGGATGAGTCAGCATATAGACTACTACATCAAGCACAAACAAGTGCACCTTGTCTTAGCTTTGATATAATACCAGATGACTTAGGTAATTCAAGAGAGACATATCCTCTAAGCATGTACATGATTGCTGGTACACAAGCTGCCAAGGTGCATGTCAATAATCTCTATATCGTCAAAATGTACAATTTACATAACAAGCATCATTCAGAAGATTCAGAAGATTCAGAAATTGAATCAAGTGATTCAGAATATGATGATGAACATAAGCCTCTTATGAGTGTTGCATCTATAAAACATCAAGGATGTATTAATAGAGTAAGGTAAATATATTACATAAGAAAATTATCATTATGTGTTGGAAGATACCATATCTAGAAACTTTTTTTGTTTTTATAGATGTACAAAAGTTGGTGGAACAATCCTAGGTGCTAGTTGGAGTGAATTAGGACGTGTAAATATTTGGAATTTACAAGAGCAGTTAAACGCGATTGAAAATCCTACTTTGCTTGCTATATATAACAAAAAAAGCGAAGACATTATACCATTATACACATTCAAAGGCCATCTTTCTGAAGGATTTGGTCTCGATTGGTGCCGCACGGAACTTGGCACTCTAGCATCTGGCGATTGCAAAGGTAACATTCACATATGGAGAGTTGATAACACCGGCTCGTCTTGGCATGTTGATCAAAGGCCGTACAATTCACACGCTCCGTATAGCGTAGAAGATTTACAGTGGTCGCCAAATGAAAAGAACGTACTTGCGTCGTGTTCAGTTGACAAAAGGTTTGCAAAACAGATTTTTCATATATTTACATGTATAATTTAATGATTAATATGTCATGATTAATTTGTTTTGTGTGTAAAACCAGCATAAAGATTTGGGACACTCGAGTGAGTCCGCAAGATGCATGTATGTTGACAGCGTCCGGCGCTCATTCAACCGACATCAACGTTATTTCATGGAATCGTACAGAAAGTCAGTTTATGGTATCAGGCGGTGATGACGGCTTGCTGTGTGTATGGGATTTACGGCAATTTGGACCAAATGGTGCAAGTCCAATCGCTACTTTCAAGCAGCACACCGCACCGGTCACCACTGTGGAGTGGCATCCTACAGAAGCTACAGTGTTTGCTTCTGGAGGAAATGACGATCAGATCGCTCAGTGGGATTTGTCGGTTGAAGCAGACGATGTGGACGAACCTCAAAACAGTGAATTGGCCAAATTGCCACCACAGCTGTTATTCATACATCAAGGACAATCGGATATCAAAGAATTACATTGGCATCCACAATGTCCAGGTACCATAATATCAACTGCAAATTCTGGTTTTCACGTATTCCGGACGATTAGTGTGTAATGCTGTAAAAATAAAGATGTATATAATGTGTCCGTAATAATTAAATTTTTATAAAACCTCTGTTATGCCGTACATCTTTTAATCCGTACGTCGTTTTTTTATTCTTCAAATTATTTCTATATCTAAATTTTATTTGAGTAAACTTTTAACATTTGATATAAAATATATATTATCTTGATATATATCACCTGAAACTAAACTTGAAAAATTAATCGATTTTCGAGTCTCTGATTGTTTTATACACATTTTTAATTTGTACTTCAATATTATTTTTATAAAATATATATTAAACATTATTAGATTATTTATTTGTTTATTAATAATAAGGATAATAGATGTCTTATGGTAGGTCTTCCATGGGGACAATTCCATGGATTTTGCATTTCCGCCATTTGCATTATCAGTCTCTGCATCTCGCTCATATTCAAAGCTGTGCCAATCATGACCGCGCTACGACACGCTCTAGACGCTAACATTTGTCTTACACGACTTGGGCGATACATATGCTTTTCCTTAATTTCGTTACCTGCTTCTCTGATGAGAAACACCATTTCTTCTATATCCTCTTGACCAAATTGCCAATTACCACTCACAGGTATTTCTGTTAGTTCTATCTTCTTACCAGGCTCAGCTAAAAACAGCAATTGATTTAGAAGTCACTTTTATTGTGAGGATCATAAGAAGAAATATACCTTGCTCATTGATATTGAAGGTAAACCCATTATCTTCAAACGTCTGTTGATGCTCAATGATTATTGTTTCATTTAACGCAGATAAGTTCAGTGACTTCGGTACAATAAGCTTTTGAGTTTTCAGCTTTGTCTCGTTGCTGAGCTTCTCAAACCGAAATTTTTCATCCGTGGCATGTTGATCGATGATAAAAAGATCATCTTCTAAACGAGCTATTATGAAACCAAGATTAAACTGACCTATTATCTTCATCTACAAAACAAATGATTAAGTTTCAAAAATTTCAATATATTTGATATTAATGTTATATAAGTCTAGTTTTTTTTTTTTATATTTATATAACAATTCTATAATAGTTTTTAGATATGTGCACCTTGCCAAACGAATCTTTCGTTAATTCTCTTTGTAATTCCTTTTCGATCTCTTGTTGATCGGCTTCCATTTGTACTCTATATTTTATTCTTTTTTCTCGACTAACAGGTGCTTTAATAACATTCTCTTTTTCTCGTAATTTTTCTTTTATCATTGATATATTTATCGTCATTTCTACGTCAACAGGTTTTTTCGTTGACTTGATGTTAGTCTGAATATCATCACTTTGTGTTACACGTGATACGGAAGATGATAGTTGCAATCTTTTAGCTGGAGGATGCGCGCAATCAGACGAGATTGTTCTTTTTAAACCGAAATTCAGTTCTGTTAAAGTTTTCGTTGCGAAATTCCCTTGCAGTTTGTCCCATTTTATCGTTAAACTGTGTTTTAGCGTTGCTAATATAAGACGGTCTTGCGTGAAAAATATTGTTCTCTTGTCGGGAGTAACGTTAACGTCGGTGCACTGTCGATCTAACTTGATATTCAGAAAAACAAATGGATACTGCTTATTATTGTATTTATGATAAATATTATTTATCAGTTTACTGACTTTTGTAAGATCGCACGGTCGTCCGTTCACATAAAAGAACTGTCGATCGGGCGCGGAACGTCCGATCGTGTGATTGCAAGTGCTCACATAACATTCCCAGTCGAAATCTACGGTAACGTCATTAGGCAAATTGTATTCCTGCAATATTGTTTCGTCCGGAGATTGCAACTCGAGTTTAACAATACTATCAACAGACTTTTTGCCAAACACACAATTTATGTTGTCCAATATATTATTCGTACTTCTTGTAGCCACTACAAGATTAGGCGATTTACCCGATATCGAATTGTGGCATGTGATTCTGATGTTAGCGGAAACTAAGCAGTAGCTGTACAGGACTTGAATAGCGCGCGCATATTCTTTTTTAAAATTTTTTTGAAACTCTTTTGCTCTCACGGGCAGATTTTTGAATATGTTTGTTACATGCACAGTTGTTCCCTTGTCTCTGGCGCACGGTGTCTTCTTCACAAGTACACCATTCCGATCAAATTCCAATTTAAATCCGTGCTCGCTTGACGGATGTCGGGTGACAATGCTTAGTTCAGACAAAGCGCATAATGAGCTCAATGCCTCACCACGAAATCCGAATGTATTCACTTCTACCAAGTCCGTAAACTCTCGTAACTTTGAGGTATGATGTTTCAAACCTGTGTGAATGTGATTAGAAAAAGAATTGTTGTTTTATCAGATTGAGATTCCAAATATTCTCCAAGTTATGTTCTTTTACATTTGAATTTAATTATATTTTATAATATTGATTTCTCTCTCTCTCTCTCTCTGTTTATTTAAATTATAAGCTTACCTAAACCTTCAAAATCCTGTTCTAAAATACCACTACCATTATCACTGACACTGATGCAAGTTTTACCATAATCTGTAAGTTTTACATCAATCACTGTAGCACCACTATCCAAGCTGTTTTCCACCAATTCTTTGATAGCAACTGCGAGATCAAGCACTACCTATAATACATATACATAAATATTTACAATATATATGAGTTACGTTTTTTATTTAACAAACTGACTTTTAGTAAATTATGCTACACACTCTCTCTCACTCCTTTCTGTTTACATGATCTTAACCTTACCTGGCCCGAGCAAATGTGATGAATCGTTTCTTTACTTATAGCCTCTATTTTTTTCGATTTTTCCGTCGTTGCTACTGGCTCGTCCATTGTTTCAATTTCTTACACTATATATATACACATACACGTTAAACTTATTATTAATAATTCTTTATTAATCTCCTTGTTGTGCGCACTTATACATGTGTATCTAGAGACGCGCTATACATCGTCAGCTGATTACAGGAAGTGAACTGAAAAAGAGATTAAATGTATCAAGAAATCTAAAAAAAAAAGCTATAGAAATATTGCAAAAATACTTGAAATTTTTTAAATTATTAGCTAGTTTTATATATTGTTGTTTAATATAATAAAAACACAGGATATTTGTTTTATTAAAACTCAAAACAATTTACATTTATTACTGTATTTTTATACGTAAACAAAACAAATACAGACTTTGTATTTACACAAAATAGAAAAATGTTTCATTTCAACAAAAGTGCGTTTGATTGACTTATATAAAAATGTCTCAATAAAATTTATACACAATCTTTATTTTCAATTTTTTTATATTCATTAATGTATTTATATTCACACTACACACATTTACACAGAAATATACATTTTACAAATCGGATCTAACACCAAACCCAGGACCTGGTGGTGGACTAGTCAATGATGTAAGTCCACCAGCCGGGTCAGCTGCAAATCTAGGACTATTTTGTGGACCTGGTGGAGGTCTTTCACCTTTTTTAAAAGCATTTATTATAGTTGTTGCACTTTCTGGAGTTAAATCCTCCTAAAATAAAGGAAAAACAAATATATGATATTTTTTATACATATAATATATTAAATATATCCTTAATTTAAAAGTCGAAACACATACATAATAATCATCGTTTACTTGGAACATCGGAGCATTAGCACAAGCGCCAAGACATTCTACTTCTGAAACAGTGAACAATTTGTCTGCAGAGGTACTGCCTATCTCACAATTGGTAGCCTTTGTCACAGCCTGGACTATGGAATCTGAATCTCTCAACCAACACGGAGTACAGGTGCAAATCTGTACGTGATACTTGCCCATAGGTTTGCGATTGAACATTGTATAAAATGTGGCTACTTCGTACACTCTCATGCGTGGTACTTCTAGTATTTCTGCAACTTTGTGCATGGCAGAGATGGGCAGCCAACCGTGTTGCCTTTGTGCCAGATCCAATAAAGGTATCATGGCACCCCGTTTGTGACCTTCGGGATAAATTGCCAGAAGGGCTTCGATTCGCTTCTTATTTGCCTCATTGAATTCAAATGGAATATTAGGATTGTCCTCTTCACTATCTCTGTGCTACAGTAAAATAAAATAATTATATTTTATCAAAAACATTTATATCTTATATAATTTAGTATTAATGTATTACATACAATAAACAGCTGATCTGATGCACAAGGTGCTGTTGTTTGCACTCCCCTAATGTTTCTTGGAGTCTGTTTAAAAAAAAATCATTCTCAAGTGTAAGAATCAAGAAATGATACATCAAGCACTAGAATTCAAAGTAATTTAGAAACATCAAATATCCAATTGTATAGGAAAACAAATTTTTCTGTTACTACTTCTGTTTGATTATGTTCAGCAATTTTCATTCCAAAAAGTATTCCTGATCTTACACAATTATCAATTTGTTCTTTTTATGGAATATTTTTTATAACATACTTTCAACCTCATTTAAAACTTTTAGCATCGAAGATTATGTAAGATATACAGGGTTATATAGCAATAAAACTGTAATTTTGTGAAAAATATAAAAACTACATAATTTTCCACAGTTGATTACTCACGAGGAGCCCGCAAGCTCGACGTAGGGACGCTTTCAACATATCGACAATGCAACTGAATAATCACAGACAACCAGATCTTTGCTCACAATAAACGCATTCCAAAGTGCTAAACGTCAATTTATTTTAAAGGTTAAAAAACAGATGGTTGATCAATTGATGCATGTTGGTAGCTGTAAAAAGTGTTCTGAATGCTCATTTGTCCAAAGAAATGGGTTTCAACCAATCACAATTGACTTCAAATGCAGAAAAATTTTGCAACGTTGTGAACTACTTTTATATGACTCCGGTTAAAATAATAAATTAATTTATACTAACCTAACCTAACCTAACCGAACTTGATGGAAACCCAATCCTAACCTAACCAGTCAAAATATTGGTCAGTTAG